>CAUYUJ010015567.1:186117-274570 GCA_963575745.1 Prorocentrum cordatum | reverse complement strand
GCCCGGAAATGCACCGACGACGACGTGAAAGACGAGGACGAGCTCGCGGAGGTCACTTTCGATTTCCAGTGGACCCTTGTGCAGCAAGAGTGCCGGAGGGGCCTGTGGATGCGAGGCTACCCGATGCTTCTGTTCAAACTCCTGCGGGGCGGCGACGTGGCGAGGGACGTGGTGGCAGCCTTCAAGAGGGACGTCGACATCGGGGCAGAGTTCTTGAAGGATGACGTCGGCGACCTGGGCGGTGAGTTGCAGAGGCGTCACTTTTCCAAAGTCTTGACGCTCCGCGCATCCCTTCCAGCCCATCCAGAAACGATGCCCACGCGAGTTGAAGTGACCAGGGAAGTGCGGGAGCAAAGATGGGGATTAGGGGGAGGAGGGCGATGCAACAGATAGGATATGGAGGAGAGGGAGGTCGAGGGATCAGGGAAGAGCGAACCACATTGCATTTTCGGCCAACAAACTCATGACAACGATGTGCACTGATGCAGCTGCATAAGCACGAAAGTACGGGAACATACAATGCGAACTTACAAAAAAAAGAGTGTTCAATGTATGTTGGAATCTGCCATTTATGAAAACTACGTCTGGGTCAAAGAACATTATAATTCATGTGACAGAACTACGTCCCGTACTGCTCGCCACCACTTCCCTGTCATGGGCCAGGGGGTTTTCGAGTGCTTTTGGGGTCCTCTTGAGGCCCCTTGGGGGTCCCTTGGGGGTATCTTGGGAGCCTTTTGGAGGTCACTTGGGGCAGTCTGGGCGCCTCTCCGGGCCCTCTTGGGGCGCTCCTGGGATCTTCAGGGGCGCTCTTGGGGCCATCTTGGAGGAAATCGATCACAGAGGGGGGGGCCTTAATGAACACTGCCTTGCCAGAGCGCCGAAAATCGTCTCCTGGACCCTTCTTGGGGCGCTCATGGAGCGCTCCTGGGCGCTTTCGGGGCCGTCTTAGGGTTCTCTTGGGCCCCTCTCTTGGCCCTTGGGCCATCTTGGGGCCACCTTGAAACATCGGGCGGCCATTGGAAACGAAAGGGCGAGAAACCAAATGACTGCCCTTCTTACAGCTTGTTTTACAAATCTTGGCATTTTCGAAGCCCCCATGGGGAGCTCCTTAGCCTCTGGGAGCCGTCCTGGGGCGGTCTCGGGGCCTCTTGGAGCATATTCGGAGCCATCTTGAGGCATCTTCGACTATCTTGAGCCATCTTGGAGCTCATCTTGGGCTCTTTGTGTCCCTCTTGGGGCCGTCTTCGGCTCTCTTGGACGCTGTAACTACCCGCGGCCCCCCCCCGCCCATGTCCTGGGGATGGGCTGGGGGGAGGGGCGCCCCCCTCTCCGAAGGTAAGGGGGGGGGGGGGAGAGGAAACTCTCTAAACCACCTACGCCCAGGCGGGCTGGTCGGATTGCTAGAGGTCCAGCAGTTCATTCGTGCCTTTCAGGAGGTGGGGTTTGATTTGGGCGGTTCCCAGGACAACGACGTGTACAAGATACTCAAAAGGCGGGCCCGCCTGCCATGGAGCAGCGTTCCGGTGGAGGAAACGATTGGCGCCATGAAAGCACAGTGGTCTCGGGAGAGCAGGAAGTATAGGAGACTGGAAACCGTTTTTGCCAATGGCATTCGGGGGCATGTCTTGGACGAGCGATGCCAATGGACCCCACCTGCCATGGACACCCCTCTTCCGAGCGACAAGAGGAGGCTTTCAAAGGAGGCGTTCTCAGGCACAGAGAAAACCAGATCGCTCGACTTCGCTAAAGTGGCTTCCACGGACCAGACTCCAGGATGGTACAGCCCGAGTGCCGCGAACCACATGAACCCAGTGATGGACGCCACAGTTCTGGAGCGCGTCCACGGCATGCCAGGCAAGTGGGAGAATTTGGAGTACCTCCCTTTCGGAGAGTTGTTTGACCTTGGCCACCATTTCGTGTTCCAGGCAGCGGACGGGCCCAGCAATGACATATGGTACATGGCGCTTGGCTTCTACAAGGGCAGCGGCGTAGAGGGGTGGCCTTGCCAGAAATTGACAAGTGCAGGCCATGTGAGGTTCTTGCCGCTGCCGGCCGACTGCGGCCCCGAGCGGTTCGCAATCGTGGACCTGAAGCAATGGTCTGCTCATTCCTTCCGCCCTCGTTCGTGGTTGTGGGCATTCAAGAATTGCCCAGATGCCGCGGAGGACGCCCACGGTTCATATCTGTTTGCAGACGGTGAGCCTCAGACCGTCCTCCAGATTGCGGCACAGAATGCTTTCTGGAACCTCAGTTCAACCTACCTCCTCCAGGTCGCGGATCTGCTTGGATGGAAGCCCCCGTCTTGTGCGAAGTCGTCCCTCCTCGACCTGCTGCTATACATGGTGACGAAAGCCCTCGATGTAAGCCACGAGGTCGCCATGACGCATATCAGCAAACGGTTGTCTTGTCTGGATGGCGAGCTCAACTACGTAGGCGTGATGCTACAGTGGGACGAGGCCATTTTGCTGTTGGAGAAGACCGACTGGGACGAGGTCGCATCCGAACAGAAGCACCTGGAGACCGCCATCAAGCAGCGGAACGCCCTGAGCCAGGACTACAAGAGGGTGAAGGCCATGCTCCGCAAGCAGAAGGAAGAGGAGGAGGCGAAGGAGAAGGCAGTCAAAGGGGAAGGAAAGGGGAAAGGCAAAGGCAAGAAAGGCAAGCGCAAGGCAGCGGCCGAGCCAGAAGGCGCCCCGGCGAAGGCGAAGATTCCGAAGATCACCACCCAGGCGGAATTGAAGGTGCATTGTCCACCAGGAGGTTCGATCTGGGAGTGCAGAGACCGCGAGGCGTGGGGTGGGCACATGCCGCCTCGTCGCCGGATCAGCGCCAGGTTCAAGGATTTCGACGAGTTGGACCTCGGGGCAGGGCGGAATGTCCTCAAGAGGCTGTGGAGCCAATACGCGGAGATCGAGGGGAAGAGCGTCGACGAGCTGGTGGACTTCGACTGGTAGAGCCTCGGGGTCGGGCACCGTGCACCCTTCTCGTGGCTGAGTTGAGGGGGGACCGACGGGCCAACGAAGCTGCCTGCTACAAGTCGGGCGCTGGGGGCATCGGGGTGCGATGGTAGTCGGGCAAGGCTCCGAGTACGCCGTCCTTGCTCTTGGGTGCCCCCGTTGCTGCAACGCCAACGGAACGCCGCTCGGTGGAACGGGGAACGGCTAGAGGGACGGGGGAACGCAGGGGGGGAGGCGGGAAGGGCGTCAGCAAAGGGAGGGTCGCCAGGGCGGCTGGGGGATGCTGGGAGGAGGGGGGGGGAGGAGGAGGGGGAGGCAATGGGGCAGGACAATCCAGAGCAGTGAATCACGTGCATCGCGAATTGTTTCAGCGCAGCAACCGCCATCGACCAGCCCTGGTCACCCCTGGTGAACCAGGAACGGGAGGAGGAACGAGGAGGTAGATGGGCAGGTGGATGCGGACATGGGGGATGAGGATTGACATGCAACGCGTTGCAAACAAAAATACAGCTTCAGCGGCGACGCAACACACTGGAGGCAAAAACGCTGTCCAAACCTCTTGCCTGGAAGGATTAACTGCGATGCAGCACCATGTAATCACAAGAAACGCCTCAACGGCGACGCAAAGTATTGGAACACCGCGGTAACCCTTTGGTCCAGACCTCCCGCCCGAAAGCCTAAACAACGACGCAGCGCACTGGAAACAAGAAAAGAGCCACAACTGCGATGCAACGCGCTGGCATCAACAACGCGGTAATCATTTGGTCCAGGCTTCCCGCCATACATAGAAAAAGGCCAACCCATGACAAAGGAGGGGGGAGGAGGAGCAGCAGCATCAGCAGCAGGACGAGGGGGGGAGGGAGGGGGGGAGGGCAGGCATCGAGAGGGCCGAGGGGGCCGCCGCAGGTGGGCCATAGATGGGTCGCCAGTTTGTGCAGCAGCTGCTGCAGATGATTACTCTGGGTGGGAAGGCCCCCGAGATGGGCCCGAAGGGGCCCAATGGGGCCCCCACAGGAGCCCGAGGTGGAAACAGAGAAGGTCGGGCGGTGACCCCGACTCTACGGCCTCCTGGATTGCCACAGCCACAACCATATTTAAAAATTACACCCCCCCACTACGCGTCGCACTGAAAGATTCCACTGCGTGTTCCTATGGGGGGCCAGCCCGCGGCATCGGGGAGCGCCGCTGATTTTCCCGAGCATTTGATGCCCAGACAGGCTGGGGGAGAAGGCCCGGGCAACTCTTGAGCGTCTGGGGGGCGACTGGAAAGGCAGTCGCGGGCCCAAGTACATTCTTGGATCGAATGCCTTCCGCGTGTTGCGATGGAAAATGCAGTGATAGCATTGATGCCAGTGTGGGTACGCTCGCCATGTTGTCGCTTGTCCTGTGTCCGGTTTATCCTTGGCCGCCCTCGTACGTCTAGTCCGTTCAGGTTTGCGGGGGTATTTTGTACGTCGGTGTGGGGGAGGGTTCCGGCGCGCGGATGGTGCAGGTGCCGCTTTCGGTGCGCGGCGCGGCGTCTGGAATATATGTTTCAGCACGCGCGCCACTTGCGATGGCAGTCGCGCGTGCACAACACTGGGGAACACCCGACCAACCGTTCAAGCGAGCTCATGCAAATATGACACGCTGTCCGCGGAAACGACAGATACAGCATTTGGAGCGTGGTCTGGGGTCTTTCTACTTCTTTCGGGGCCGCGTAGGGGGCCGGAAGGCTTCGGGAGGGGCTCGGGGCTCCAAGAGGACACCTGGTGGACCCCAAGAGAGCTCGGAATCATGAGTCCTTGTGCGTGCGTCTTCCCGCCCCTGAGGTCAGTCGATGTGTCTGGTAACTTGTGGTGCACGCAAGGCCGCAGCTTTGGCGTGAGGCACGACTTGAAGAGGGCAATGGTCGACGAACTGCTTGCAATTCTAACGTTTGTTTGGGAGGCGCGTGCTGGTGGATAGGTTTCGGCGGGAGCTGGTGGAAGCATGTTGCTCGAGCCTCGTCCTGAAAAATGTAGTGGTGCGAGCTGTCGTGTGGCAAGAGAGGTTTCGTGGCAATGTCGCGCCCGTTGCGCCACTGACGCCACTTCCGCTTGCCACAGAACCCCCCATGGGGGGGTGAACCCAGTGGTGCAAGGTGTCGTGTGGCCAGAAGGGCTTCGTGACAATTTCGTGCCCATTGCACTGCTGACGCCACTTCCGCCTGTCACGGAATACCCCCTCTGGCGGGCGGCAACCGGCGGAAAGGTCTCGGCGGGTGCTGGCGGAAGCATGCGACTCTGACCGCTCCCATCTGTCACGGGATATCCCGCTGGGGTGAATTTGAACGGGCCTCCCACGAGCCCAATGGAAATGCCCCTGAGTTGGTGCATCAGAGTTGTAATTTGCATCGCACTTGTGCTCGAGACTTTTCGCAGCGGTGGATGGGGGCAGGGAAGCAAAATAACATCATGTTGCCTTTTGGGCTCAAGTGCCGCGGATTCCGACCCTCTCCGCTCCCACCCAGGAGCGGCACTTGAGCTGGAAGGTCGTTGGCAGGTGCGCCCAACTCGTCTTCGGCATTTTTTTCCCTGGACCTTTCCTGTTTGTGCAGTGCGTCCACGCGCGCCTGCCAGCAGCGCGGGGCCATTGCTTGTGACCGTAGTGGGCCCCAGCCTGTGCACCATGGTGGCATCGGTAGCCCGTGCTCTGCGTAGCTTTGTGGGGTGGCTTGCCAGCGCTGCCGCAATGCAGGTTGCGTTGGTCCCAGTGTGGTGACACTGGGATTTGTATGTTCATCTGCAGGAGCGCCCGCCTGGTGTTGGGCAGGGTGCGCCCTGAACTTGTATTGCTGTCGGTGAATTGCGGCTGCGCGAGCCTACCAGCAGCGCTGGGCCAGTGCTGGTGCCCACGGCGGGCTCCTGCCCGCGCGCCATGGTGGCATTGGTAGCTCGTACTCAGTGTGGCACTGGGGGCTGGTTTGCCCGCGTTGCCGCATTGCGGGGCGCGCCAGTCCCAGCCTGGTGGCGCCGGGTTGCTTGGTCAGGGGTGACCTTTGCGGTATCAGGTGGCGAGGTCGGCGCTTTCTCTTCGTTGCATCACGCCTACCAGTGGTAAGTGTGGTGGCGCCAGGTCCCCGTCCGATGCTCCTCCTGAGCCCTTGTGCTTGCATCTTGCCGCCCCTGGGGTGGGTCGGTGTGCCTGGCAACTCGTGCTGTGATGCCCCCGTTGTCCTTGCATTCCGTGGCGTTGCCAGACACATTATCGTTTCACGAGTGGTTGCATTCGCACCGTGGGTGTTAGTGTAGGCGCGCAGGAACCATGGCGCCACGGCGGGAGGGTGCATTTCGATTCCGTGCCGGATCTGCCCGCGGGCGGGCCCTTTGGCATGACATAGATCCTTTTCAGCGTTTGCGCGTCCAACGTGTAGCGAACCATGACGCGCATGCATGCAGGCGGGTTGTGTGAATGTCAATTCTACCAGAGGGAAGCAAACAGCAGGGGCTCTCGGACTTACTCTCCTTTTTCCTCATGGTAACCGTTCACCCGCACCCGTTATTATTATCGTCATCTTCTTCGTTCGCCTTCTTCTTCTGCCACCGTTTACTGTTCCCCGTCCTAGCCCTCAATTTTAACCCCTCATCATCCTTCCATATCCTGGTCATTGCCCTCGCCCCCCTCCCGCTTTCCCTCGTAGCGCTGCCCGTCGCCGAGCCATTGTGCACCGCATCCCTCGTCGAACGCATTTTGTCGGACGCGTGGTCGAATTCCACCAGTTTGGTCGAGATGTTGGTCAAGCGGTTCGGTTGCAATGTAGCCATGCGGATCTGAACTTAGCCATTTCTTGCCAATTTGGCAGGGGCTCGCAGGAGCGTTTGTGTTGTGATCAACCGTGCTCGATGCATCCCGCGGCAGCGTCCGACTCCAATATATTATTTTGGAAAAGTCTCAGGGCCCGAATTGGTGATGTGAGGCAACATCGGTCGCGTATCAACAGCTACCTGCCACCAGCCGACGTTTCTGGACTGACCGATCAGCTATGCCGTGCTGACCCGCGGGCGGCGCATGCAGGTATCCAAGACGCACAGCAGAGGAACCTGCGCACTCCTGCGGGACCACCAGGCGCCCTAGGACCACAGCCACAACGCCCTCCGCAGCAGGCTGGAGGTGCGAGGTTTGTCCCTATGGGCGGCTCAGATGGTGGCTCGCCGTTCCGGACTCCGCCGTCTGAAACGAGCGAGAACAGCTTGTGGCAAAGACTCCAGGCGATTCGCGGAAATCCGGCACTCGCAGCAGCACTCCAATCAACCACTCCCTTTGGCACTCCGAGGGGTAGTGAAGGAGGAGTGGCTGCGGGGTCACCCGCCGAGCGAACGCCTGCGGAGCCACCCGCTCAAGCGGGGCCACCCGCTGACGGACAGCAAGGTTCAGACTACGAACGTCGGGCAGCCAACTTAAGAGCACAGGCTACTTTTCTGCAGCAACAAGCTGATAGAGTGCCCAGCCTGTTGCGGAACCGCAACATAGATGTTACGAACCATGGCGACTTTCGGCCTCTCTGGAGCTGGACTTCTGAAGATGCTCCAAATGCTGATCCCACGAATCCATATCGACAGGTGTTTATTCCAGGAATAGCATCACACCCAATATATGGATGGGACAATCACGGTCCAGCAGAGGCACAGGCCATGGACGCGCCGATGTACCCGGAGTACTACGCGCAGATGAATAACACTCCTATGATTGCGGGGCCACCTGCGAACGAATACACTCGGAATCTAGCCAATGAGATGTTTCGTTTGCAGTTTACACGAGCGGTCGATGCGCAGTCTATGCCGCACTACGCCTACATGCCCACGCCGACGGACCCCGAGACCATAGTTCAGCCAGCTGGTCTCGCGGTGCCAGCCGCTATGGGCAGCATGCCAGACTACATCCGCGACGTGCACAACACGCAGCAAGCGATACTGGCATCCAGGCAGCAGGCTCGTGACAACACTAGGCTGCGCCAACAACGCGCGATCCAGAGAAGGATTGAGCGCGAGGCCCAAGCGGGGACACCCGCGGAAGCGGGGCCACCTGCTGAACGGCCAGACAGACGGCCGCCACCGACGCCATATCGGGAGGGCGAAACCACGTTCGAGCGCCAAGCTCGGACTCGCCCTGACTTGCCTGCTCCAGTCATCTCAGACTACAACTTCACTCAGTGCCCAATCTGCATGGACAACTACGAGATGGGCACTACAGTGTGGAGACTGGCGTGCGGGCACTTCTTCCACGACATATGCTGGGACCGTGTTGCACAGCAGCATGTCCGCAATCAGCGGCCAGGTGCGCCGAATGAGGCCCCCTGTGCCGTATGCCGTGGACCGGGCATAGTGATAGCACACTTCCCGTATGCTGGACAGCGCGATGCTGAGTCGGACCAAGCGCGCCAGCAGGAAAGGTACGTTGCAGATGCCCGAGAAATGCGTCGGCTACGCGAAGCAGTGGAGGCACTGGAGGCTCGAGCCGCACGATCGGCGGAGCCGTCCGCACGTGCCCCAGCTGCACAGGCATACCCCTGGCCAGCGCCAGAACAAGGCATTCAGATGCCGATCTTGCCCGCGCTCCGAGCGCAAGAGCCCCCAGCTGCGGGGCCACCCGCTGAAGCGGCCCCCGCCGCCCAAGCGGGGCCACCCGCTAACGGACCTCCAAACCCAGGTTTCTTGAGGAACATGGAGGCTAACATCAGGCGGAGTGGCAGGAGCGGAGGCTGGATTCGGAGGCCAACTGGATCGACCAGGACCTCTCGAGTGGCAAGCCCGGTCAGCGCCAGAAGCCGGGCAAGCGCTGAGAGCGCAGAGGCAGCCCAGTTCCATTCTACCTTCATGATCGACACAGAGGGGCTGACCTACGCGCGTGACGATACTGACACGCTGCCACCAGGAGGCGAATGGATGTCCACGCTATCTGCAAACTATTGGGCCCTCCAGCAGGAACCGATTACTGTGGAGGAGCGCCGCCAGTACGAGCAGATGTGGTGCACCGAGCTGACCATGAGTCAATGGGTTCTTGAACAGCGCCTGTTGAGGGGTACACTCGGATCGCAGATCACGTACCACACCAACGACTGCACTGGCGCACAGGTCGCTCTTGCAGCGCGCAATGGGACATTCTTTCCTGATGAAGATGGTATGCCCTGTATCTCGTTCATGCTGGACATTGGTTCTAATGTTAACATCATTGGATCCAACGCGGCGCGGACCTTCCAGGAGATAATGGCCAGGTTCAACTACCGACCTGCCATCTGCACCCTGAGCAAGACCCTCTACATCAACGGTGTTGGGGAGGGCGCTGCGATATGTCGGAAGATGGGCAACTTCAAGATCGGGGTACAGTACGCCAACGAGGCGAGCCCCCGCATTGAGGAGTATGCCTCCAACATCGCAGAAGGCTCGGGCGCCAATCTCCCGGCTATCTGGGGCCTAGGAGCCATGGAGGCACGTGATACGATCATCGTGTTGAAGCCGGGCTACCAGAAGGTCATCTTCCCCAGCGGTGACTACACCCTGAAGCTGGGAAGAGGCGCCAAGGTCCTGAAGGCGAAGAAGACTCCCTCGGGACATCTTGCGATTCCCTGCGGGCTGTACGATGGGGCCAAGAGCCACACGGTCACGAACACCTTCACGATCCGCAGCAGTCGAGATGGCTACACCGAGACGGAGAACGAAGAGGACCCCGTCAGTGCGGGGCCACCCGCTGACGCGACAGCGGGGCCACCCGCGACGGGACAGTCCGCGACCTTCACGACCGATACTTACATCGTCGAGCCGTATATCGACAAGCAGCTCCTGGAGGACACGACCCGTTTGATCGTGAACAGGGCGCTGAACAGCGGGTGGGAGGGCCGACAGGGTCCCGAAGGGACTTGGCACCCACCTCCTGAGAACGCAAAGGCTGCCCTGAAGTCCAAGATCTTCTGGGCAGTCCAGGAGGCGGTGAGCAAATGGACGCCTGAGGATCCAGCGGGGCCACCCGCGTCACCGCCACCGCCACTAAGCTACACGGGCGGAGGTTCATCGGACTCTGCGGGGCCAACCCGCCTGCTGTCGTCATGCACCAGCGAGGTGAGAGAGCGGAGATCGTGGGTCACGCTACGGATCGGACGGAATACTTTGACATCTCTGAGAACAATCCGCCGAGTCTGTCTGCGAGCGTGGCCACACCAGCGACTCCTGCGGAGCCATCCGCGAACAGCACGCCTCCGAGTCAAGCGGCAACTTGGTCTCACGACAGCCGCTGACGGGGGCAGGCGGGCGCGCCGGCGGCGCTCGCTTGCGAAGAGAAGCCGAATACCGGCCTCCTCGCTACATACGTTGGCCGCGCTGAGGCCCGAGAGGAAAAATATCATTCAAAATGTCTCGTTATCGAAGATATTCGCACAGCTTGCGCTGAACTCCGAACCCGTGGCTATATATGTGATCGGATTACCCATAATGAGGTAATGACTTCAACTGGAACACAGTATTTGGGAAACTTGTTGGCAGGAGACTATAATATGTTGTGGGTGGCCACACCCTCTGATTGGTACGTTCGTACTCCAGGAAAGAGGGCGGGACCCCACTATCAACGTATACAAAATCTCCTGATCAAAGCGCGTGCTCTGAGAATGCAGATTGTCATCCTGGGGCCACCCGGGTATTTTTTGGAAACAGGGTCCGATCAAAGATGTTATCGAAGATTTGAAGCTAAGCATTATACGAATGAGACTCTGTCATTTCGGTATCAAGTTTGACCGCTCCAGTAAATATCCCAGTGGTTCTTATATACAAGTTGCTACATCTTGTCCTCGCATACCGCTAAACTTATGGAGATGTACTTGTGGCTCACACAAAGAACATGATTTGGATTGGTATGGCCAAGATCAGCAACGTGCCGAGTTCCGGCATAAAACCTTGGCTATCATCACTGCACGCTTCCTTGATCAACTCAATAAAGCCAACATGATTAGGAATGAGCGGAGTGCGGTGCACCTCAGTGTGTGTACGCGCGTTGACAAAAAGGTAAGACACTACGTTCAATGTCCACAAAAGGGCCCTCAATGGGACCATGTTGTTCGTAGAGTCACGACCGACCTGGACACGAATAAGATCGTTCAAGATATCAAAATCCAGGATCAGCCGACTGGGTGCAATTATGTAGCTCCATTACCTGATGGGGTTACAAACATCAGTACTCGGTTATACTGGGAGCCTCCGGCTCCAGTTCTTCACGGCGACGGTGAGTCGCGAAGGCCGCGCCCAAAGCGCGCGGCGATCGTCGATGACGATCGGTCTCCTCCCCCTTCGATTGAGCGTTGCCAAACACGACCCACCAACTTTCCTGACATTCCGCCATTTCCTGACTTAACAGCGGATCCTTCCGCAGCGGATCTCTCCGCGGAAACTGCGTTGCCTACTGATGCCAGGATAAAACAGAAAGCAAAGCAGAAAGCTGACAAAGAGGCTGGCATCAAACCGAAGAAAATCCCGAAGAAAGTGGAAGACGGTAACGACGACTGTGGAGAGGACCTCAAAGGGCTTGACTGCTCCACATATTTCAACGACGTTCCTCTTGACGACTCGGACTCGGACAGCGAATCAGAGGACATCTTCATGATGTTACCGGCGGGGCAACCCGCTGACTCACATGCTGATGTCTTCTCGATGGTCCAGTCACTATGCTACGGCAGAAACAATCAAGTGGACATGCTTGAATTATGTGGGGGCAAGGGTGGTATATCCATATTAGCCTTCAAGAGGGGGCTCTCGTCGGGCGGGAACCTTGATAAGATATCTATGGTTGACCTTGGAAACTCGGAAGTACAAAGAGCAGTCCTTCACTACCTCAAGACTTGCTTTGTCAAGATCACGATTTTGCAGCCAAGCTGCAGAACTACTGGACTTCCTTCATACTTCAACGCACAGGTCAATCATGATACGTGGCTTAAACACCACAAAGAGGACCTACCTCACATCACGTTCTGTGGAACAGTCGCTCTATTACAAGACGACCTAAGACGTTTCTTTCTCAGGGAACAACCAATGGGCACGTGGGTGGATGAGATCCAGCCATGGAAGGAACTGGCACAACGCAAGGTCACTTGCCAAACGATTATTGATCAATGCACGACTGGTCTCAAAGATTCGTTTGGACAATACATTCGCAAGCCAACACAGATGATGGCAAACAAAGAAGAGTTGTTGGCACCTTTCAGAGGCAAGCGTTGTCCAGGTAATCATGTGCACGCCAATGCTTGCAACAAAGAACTAGCAAGGGCGGCACAGTATACCTACAGAATGCAGTCACTGATCGTTGATGCGGTGCAAATCGCCAAAGATCTGTTTGCTTACGGTCGCGATCCATTCGCGAATCGCGAACGCAGTTACGCGTTCGTAACAAACAGTGCTGGCTACGACTTGGACGACCCAACAATCCAGAGACACCCAAACGGAGAAATCCGGCGACCACCACCTGGCGGTCTTGGGTGCCCTGGCTGTGTAGACAACAACTACAAACAATCACCAAGGCACAGCAGGGATCCGAAGATGTGTCGATGGTATGATGTTGAACCATACTATTGGGACTGTCCAAGCTGTAAGAAGGAATATCAGAAGAGCAATCCTCACCATACCAAGATATCTGGCCAATGCAGATTCGCCGAAAAATGGAAGCTGCCAGATAACTTTGGTCAGCCGCGCCCAGCGGGGCAAGCCGCTCCTGCGGCGCCAGCCGCGGAAGCGGCTCCAGCCGCAAAAGCGGCGCCAGCCGCAAAAGCGGCGCCGGCCGCGAAAGCGCGCATACGCGCGCCTAGGCCGCCACGGCCCGGTGAGGGCGATCCAACCGCAGGCGCCAGCAGCCATGACATCACCAGGGCCGAGGGGGCTCATGGTAACACCACTGGTGCTGGCAGCTCTGACGATCACCGCAGGCTGCCGCAAGTGGCAGCAAGGCGCGGACGCATGGAGGGAGGTGATCCCCCACCGCCGCCGCAGCCTCATGCAGAGCCGAGGCCAAGGCCAAGGCTTCCTGATTGGACTCGCTTCGACGTTCAGCTCAGCCTTCAAAACCTGCGAAGCTTTGACCCAGCTGTAGTGCAGCGAGAACTCCGCAAGTTTCACTTGAGACGGTTTCATGCTAAGGAACCAAAGATGCGGATGATTCTAGCTAAGGTTGGTCTGGGTGAAACCCGTTTGAGTCTGATCAGGGGCATTTGCGACTCGTGTAGAGAATGTCGTGCCTGGGACAAACCAGGCAACACGGTGATGCCTTCTGTGTCACTGCCAGGACGTTTCAACGAGGAAGTCGAATGTGATCTTTTCTTTTACAAACAGGAACATATTGTTTTTCACATCATCGACCGTTGTATTCGTTGGGCAGCTGGCACAGAGATTCCTGATAAGACTATGCACGCTGTTCTCGATGCCTATCACACAACTTGGATGCAACATGGCCCTGCTAAGATCTTATACTCCGACGGGGAAGGAGCGCTGAATAACGATACAGCAAAGGCCATCCTTAAATCCAAGGGAACAGAGCTTCGTATTCGAGCGCGTGGCCAACACGCCACGACTATCGAAGCTAGGAACGGCATCCTGCGACACCTCATACACGTGATGGGAGAAGAATTGAATAGATTGAATATTCCTCTGAATTTCACTCGTCTTTTACATGAAGCCTTGTTTGCCAGCAACGCATTTACCTTCTACAACGAAGTGTCTCCGTATAATGCGCTGTATGGCAGACAACCAGCTATGCTTCCCGATTTCCCTGTCCTGGATCATGATCAGTCCGCTGAATCATCAGATCACTCAAGGGAAGAGACAATCAGGAGGGTTAGTCTGGAGGCAATCACGCAGGCCACTGCGGTTGCCAAGACGAACAGGGCTCTTCGTACGAAGACTACTGCTACGGGTGAATTTCACTACAAAGAGGGAGATCTCGTGGACTATCATCGCCCGACCACCACGAAAGACGACTGGGGTGGATGGAGTGGTCCATACCCGGTCATCCGCAACGAACCTGACCGAGGTCAGGTCATCGTGAAGGTCGGCAGTCGCGAAGTGCGAGTACAGTATCCTGACGCACGACA
Source organism: Prorocentrum cordatum (assembly GCA_963575745.1). Classification (NCBI taxonomy): domain Eukaryota; class Dinophyceae; order Prorocentrales; family Prorocentraceae; genus Prorocentrum; species Prorocentrum cordatum. The sequence continues at coordinate 260,536 of CAUYUJ010015567.1, read as the reverse complement.
TACGCTGTACATCGAAGCACTGATGGTCCGCGAGATAGGATCGGACAATACGGCCCTTCGGACAGTATTGGCCTTTATTGCCGGTCTACCAGCGGGGAAACCCGCCATGACTTTCGGATACCTACCAGCGAAACAGGGCCGGCTGCAGATGACTGCTGCGAGCCGGCTTTCGCCTAAGGTGCACTTGGCTCTTCAGTATCTCATTCGCAACTATTTTCGCATTGAAAACGTGGTTGCTGTACGACTTGCTAAGAGCCTGACTAAGTTGCCTGCTGCACCCTATGCAGACAGCTGTACACTAGTGCACTATGATAACGATGTGACCCCTGGCTTTCATTATTATGAAGCTGATGGCACTGCCTTGAACATCTACGACATCACAGGATCTACACATTCACGCATCATCCAGTGTCTTAAATCCAAGAAGCCGCCTGCTGGATTCGACCGAGACCTCACTAAGTTTGAGGAACTCGCTGATGGTCCACCACCAAGCGAGCCACCTCCAGCAGCTGCTCCTGAGCAGCCTCCTGCGGAGAATGATGGTCGGCTCCCGACCATCATAGAGGAAACAGAAGAGGATCTGGATGTCTTTGTCTTGAAGTCGTGGTATGCTGAACTGATGGATGACAGAACACTCCTTGAAGCTGACACAGAAGAAGTCATGCATACAGTTCCGACATACATGACAGACTCACAGTGCGTGTTGGTCTCTACGACCTGTGAAGATGTGCAAGGCCACTTGCCGGTGCGGGGTCACCCGCCAGGATACGACATGGACACTTCTTACTACGTTCCTTTGTGCTCCACGGATCCGGACAGCCAATATGATCTGGATTCCGACGAGCACGGGAAGTACATCGAGCTTTGCTTCGCAGCAGACATGTCCAAAGTCGTCCTGTCCGAGCAGCAACGCCGATTGTTGGATGACAGCAGCGTCACAACTATGCGAGTATATGTTAGTGCTGCCTCCAAACGTGCCGCGGTCGTCAAGGAAGACGATCTACTCACGAAGGCCGACATTCAAGCGAATCCGGTCAAAGTTTCCAAAGCCCTTTACACATAATTGAAGACTTGGCTTGACAACAAATGCTTCCAGATGACTGACTTGAGCAAAGCGTCGAACATCATGACGTCACGCTACGTATACAAATGGAAGTTTGTCAAGAACGAGAAGGGCGAAATGGAACGGACGATCAGGTTACGCTTGGTACACCGTGGCTTCATGGACATTGAAGCCTTTGATGTCGAAACCTTCTCTGACACGGCAAGGAGGTCAAACCAGAGACTGCTCGCAAGTTCTGCTGCATGCAACAAAGCTTGGATCATCGCTCCCCTGGACATCAACATGGCTTTCTTGAAGGGACTGACCTATAGCGAGCTCGCCGCGGCAACGGGCGAGAAAGAGCGTGTGGTGTGCTTCACACTACCTCCTGGGTCAGCAGCTGTCCTTCGCACATTGCCAGGCTTTGAGTCATATGACGAATCAAAGCATTGTCCTCGGTGCCTGAAGCCGGGGACTGGCACGAAGGATGCTCCCAGGGCATTCTCGTTGAAGCTCAGGTCCATCACTAGGAGCTTTGGACTACAGCCTACTTCATACGATGAAGAGTTCGAGATGAGTTCAAACCTCTTGACAGCCAAACACGTTGATGACATCAATATGACTGGGAAGGAAGATTCTATTGACAAGTACGTCAAATGTGTTGAAGATACGTTTGGACAGTGCAAACTGAACAAGCACACATACACAAACTGTGCCGTTCGGTACAACAAGACCGATGATGGGAGCGTCACTCTTGAGCAGGACGAATACATCAAACAACTTCGTCCTATCACACATCCAGAACTCACAGGCGCTGATCCTGAGAGCAAAGCGACAAAGACGATTTATGATATGTTCGTCAGTCTTCGTGGCGCTCTAGCCTATGCGTTGATCACGTAGGTATGGCTGATGGTCTATGTTGTCTCACTGCAACGTATCCAGGAACCGACAAACATCCAGGTACGACGACTGAACGCGGTTACCAGGAAATTGCAGGCAGGTCCGAAGAAGATCGTGTATCAAGCTATGACTCCAACAGGAGAGGTCGACCTGCATAGCGATTCTGGCTATCGTCGTCTCAACGGAGATGAAGACGACGAAGTCAAAGGCTACGGTATCCGCGGGGCTAACCTGCTGAGGCGTGGCCACACGCAAGCGGGGAAACCCGTCGTGCACCTGGTGGACGCATACTGCAAGTCTCATCGACTGCAGGTGCGTTCGAGCTACTCTGCGGAAACACTGGCAGCAGCCCACAACTTGGAAGACTGCTACCCGACCATTGTAACGCTACACGAGCTACACTCGGGACCATTGACCCCCACACAGTTGAAGAACATATTGGAACTGGGTGGTCTATGTATCAAAGTCACTCTGACTATTGATGCCGAGTCTGTCTTCAAGTCTTTGTCTAGCAAAGATCTGAAGAAGCCCACAGAATGCACTCTGCTTGGGCACATTAGCTGGATCCGCCAGATGATGGAGCGCGGAATCGTTGAAAGCGTCCAATGGTGTGACACGCGGGATATGACTGCCGATGGTCATACCAAAGGTAGTATTGACCGCGCGTTGCTCCTACAGGTAATGGCCGGTCAGCAATCCTTCAAGCACGAGCTGAAGAAACATACTCCGTATAGGGCGGGCAGGTCGTCTCAGGACGGCCCTGCCTCCCGAGCTGGCGGGGAAACCCGCATGCAGGTGCGCTCTAGTAGCGAGGAAACTCGCCGGTAGCGAGGCTACTCGCGCGCCCTTGCCTTGTAGGCAGCCGCTGTTGCCTAGCACTGTTTTTCCGCGTAATGAAGAAATGCGGTGCTTGCTCGTCTCCTCCCCCTCCAACTTTAAACGGAGAGGGTTAAAGGCGAGATGTATATCGAGCATGCACCGCTGCCGTGCCTGGCTCAAGCCGGGCCCGGCCGAACATGTGATTGTGCCTCATTGAGGCGCACTACTTGCATCTGAGATCGGAAAAGACCTTTCTATTGACGATGCCCCTTCTATCCTTTACTCCAGATCCCATGCTTCATCTTGCTCTCTTGCTCATGCGATATGAGACAAAGCCTGGGATATGGGAGCGCCTAAGGCGGAACATATATCTTGGCTTACCAGTGCGTTTTCGACTTCAGAGGCCCCAGTGGCCCCATAAGCCCCCCAAAGGCCTCCAAGAGACCCCAAGAGGCTCCAGATGGCTTTCAAGACGCCTCCAGGACGCCCTCCGCAGGAGACTCCCTAGAGACATCCAGGAAGGCGGACGAGGAGCAGAGCGGGAGGAGATGGATGGAGGAGGACGAGGAGGAGGAGGAGGAGGAGAACAAGGAGGAGAAAAAGGAGAAGGAGGGGAGGGAAGTCCAATGAGGAAGGGAGTGCGGAGGAGGTGGCTCCTCCCGTCTCCTTCATCCAATTCATCACAAGCTCTCTCTCCTCCGCCCTCTTCCCCGCTCCGTCCTCTTCCACCCTCCCTCCTCATCTCTTCTTCTCTCCTTCCTCCCTCCCCCTCCCGTTCCTGCATCCAGCCTCTGCCGCCCCGCTGCCGCTTTCCAAACTCGAGAAGAGGTCCCAGATTGAAAACAAGTATTCCCACACATCCCGTATGTTTGCAAGTTCAGCACCCGCTCCGGCAGGCGAAAGTACGTAAAGAGGCCGCAGAACAGCAGACGCACTGGACTGTCCAGATAACGGGGGAGGTAGCGATGAAGAGCCCATTGGGGGAGGAAGCACATCACGGAACACGGCGCGAGTGATTGCCGCATGCGTTGCCGATACCTCGTCTAGAATTTGAGCGCGCGCGACACGCGTGCAATGTTTTTAGTATAGCTGCTTATGTTTATACATACACACATAACTGCATATATAGACAGCTGCCTGTGGCAAGTCATGCCGCCGTGTCAGCCCAGCAGTGTTGAGGCGATATTGCAGGCCTCCTGGGCCGTCTTCAGCTGACGGAGGATTGGAATGTAAGAATCCAACAACCAATGAAACAAAGCTATGAATAATAATGTACTTTATTTCTTCGGGCCCTCCAGAGTCTTCTCTCGGAGCCCTCTTGAGCCATCATGGGGGCCTTTGTGAGCTCTTGGGCCATCATGGCTTATCTTGGACCCTCTTGGAGCCATCTTTGACCAGCTGGGAGGTTTTGTCGTCCATTTTGTCTGCCTGTGTGGCTGTCCTGGGCCTTCATGGAAGAAGCCTTGGAGAGCTCCAAGATGGCACCGTGGCCGCCCATGGACCCCCAGGAGTAGGAGTGGTGCTCGCAGGCGGGTGCGAGGTGACGGGCCCTCTTGCGGCGATCCCGGGGGCTGCCAGTGCCGTCTTGAGCGAACGGAAGCCCAGACATTTACATCCGAAAATCAGTGGACAAAAACCATGGGAGCACCAGTGGTTGTTGCCTCCTCGGGCCCTCCGCATCGAGCCATTCCGAGGCCATCCTGGGGCCTCATGGGTGATGCTGGGCCCTCCTTGGAGCCAGCTTCGGCCACCTTGGAGCTATTTTGGGCCATCCTGGCGGCCTGGATTGCATTCCTGAGCCGGAGGAGGTGGCTCCTCCCGCCTCCTTCATCCAATTCATCACAAGCACTCTCTCCTCCGCCCTCTTCCCCGCTCCGTCCTCTTCCACCCTCCCTCCTCATCTCTTCGTCTCTCCTCCCTCCCTCCCCCTCCCGTTCCTGCATCCAGCCTCTGCCGCCCCGCTGGATTGCCTTCCTGGGCCGTCTTGGGAGATTCTGGGGGGGTCCCCGGGGGCGCGTCGTGGCCGCCCCAGAGTCCTTCAGGAGGAGGGGCAGCGCGCGCGACGCTCTCCGGCGAGAGAGAGGGTCCACTAGGAGACCGCAGGAGCCATGCCAGGCAGCACGTGGCACGCTTCCACGCCTCCACGTGCCAGGAAGCACGGTGGCGGATAGGTGTAGATGCAAGTATTCATATGCACATGTTCTGTAGATGTATGGGGTACAACCACTCTTTGGCGAGAGAGAGGGTCCATTAGGAGACCACAGAAGCCCTGCCAGGCAGCACGTGGCACTCTTCCACGCCTCAACGTGCCAGGAAGCACGGTGGCGGATCGATGTAGATGCAAGTACAGTGAAAACGTATAGTAAGGACGCGTGGTGAGGACGCAAGACCCTTGGAGGCCGAAGTTAGAGTATTCTGGCCTGCGAAAATTGCCAGGGACGGGCCGCAGAGGCTGAGGCAGGCAAGGACCCAAGGGTACCCTTGAAAAAGTCGTTTGTCCTTACTATGCGCGTTGACTGTATTCATATGCACATATTCTGCAGATGTATGGGGTACAACTGGGGGGGTCAATCTACGCGGTGCAAGTGTGCTACATTGGACATTTTGTTTTACAAGAGTCAGTGTTGATGCGAGAAAGGAGGGGCCTTATCTACGCTCACCGCTGCAGCATGTAGAGGCGGCTATGTTCTTGAGCAGGTCCGGTCCTTGCCAGCTTTTCAGCGGCGGGACAAATTCGTCATCAGCCACCCTTCGTTTAGTAAACCACCACAGTTCGTAAAGGATGCATTCTCCGACTCGAAGCATGTAATGGTCCTGCAAGACGACTTCTGGTTTGGCGTTCCGCTGGTCAGGTCTTTGCAGGTGCCATATGTTGCGCATCGCCAGTTGGATGCTGTGGCCTGGGGGAACACCTCTAGTCTTCAGAAGGTTCAGGCTCGGAACATCACTTTCATGTTCCATGGCAAAGGGTATCGAAATGCAGAAGGAAGAAACCGAGGCATTCTAATGAACATGATCCGGGGGAATTTTAGCAATACGAGCTTGGTGGACTATTCTTTCGAGCGCGACAGGGACCAGGCAAACCAGTTCAGGCGTGTTCGCGAGACGGCACAGATTTATCTGCAGAGCAAGTTCTGTCTCGTTCTGCCTGGGGACACCCACACAACGCGCAGGCTGTACGACGCCATGGCGGCGGGCTGTGTCCCGGTGGTTTACGGGAGCGTCCTCTTGCCATTCCGCGAGTCGGTGCCCTGGACAGAGTTGGTGGTGTTCATAGACTCCTGCAGAGCAGACAGGGTGATAGAGACGCTGCGCGAGCTCCTCCTGCTGGAGGACGTCGCGCAGAGGGGAAAGGCGGCGCAGGAGGCCTACACAAGATGGCTGTCGTTCACAAGGGGGACCGGGATGGTGAGCGCCATGCCCAGCGGCGCGCACAAGGGGGACGGGGCGATGGGGGCGGCCCTTTGAGAATGCAGGGGTCTCCCTGTTTCCACCTCCTCCTCCTCCACCTCCTCCTTCCTCCTCCTTCCTCTGCCTCCCTTCTCCTCCTCCTCCCCCTCCTCCTCCTCCTCCACAGGACAGGCGGGCTTCTAAGAAGGCTTCTGAGAAGCCTTTGATCCCTGCTGCGAAGCCCCCATGCCTGCCTCGAAAACCGCCCCTCTCGTTCAGCCCCCTCCCGGAGAGCATCCGCAGTTCTCTGGAGTTCCGCGGGGGAGCTCCTGGGCCCCCGTGGGAGGCCTCCGGAGCTCTCGGGGGCCTTCGGGGGCGCACAGAGAGGCCCGCTGCCTTGTCAAAGCCTCGATCTTCGAAGAAGGCAAACGGCATAAACAACCTTTGGGGGTCCACGCGGATTTCTTGGATCTGTGCTGGGGGCCCTCTGGCGGCGCCTCCGCCGGCCAAGGGGGGGGGGTTCCAACGCCCATCCAAGAAATCCGCGCGGACCGTTGGAGGTTTGTGTTTCTGCCGTTGGTTGTTCCTCCCGATGTTCGATCCTCCACCCCCGCCCTTTCGATGATCGTTTTGGGGGCCTTTCTGGCGCCCGCCTACCGGATCTGTTCGGCTCCAGTTTGACTCAGGTTCGCTCAAAGTCGACTCAGGTTCGACTCAGGTTTGACTCGAATTCGACTCAGGTTCGACTCGAGTCGACGGACGTTCGAAGCAGCTGCCACGCATGAGAGGAGCGAGTGGCTCCAAGAAGGTTCCCAGAATGAGCATCTAACACCCTCGTGTGCGGGCCGCCAGCGTACTGAGGGAGGAGGTGGAGGTGATGTCTGCCTTCGGGGACCGCGCGGCCAAGTTCTCGAAGGTGAGGGAGGGGTGCGGGCCCGACAACCTGTTTTAGGCGCCGCGTCACGGGGTTGCTTGGGTAAAGAGGCGTCGATCACACCGTACCACCTCCTGGTTGTGCGCGTCCCCAGATATCCAGCGCGTTGAAAAAGTCACGTCGATGTCTTTCCGCTGTTTTCGGCAGCCAGGGATGTCTTCTGGCCCCTGGGGTCACCAACCAACAAGAATTGATCCAGCTGCCTACGGCATCCCGCCACCGTGCTAGCCCACCATTGGGTGACGACCATGCGAATAGCACGCACGAAGCCGTAACGCGTGACACCTCGTGTCCTGGCTCTTGGGCCAGCCGTAACACACTCTTCCGTTCGGTGTTGGTGTGCTTCTCTTCGTCCTCGGCGTTGGCCGTGCCCAGTCCGAAGTGACCCTTTCTCCAGGTTTATCTTGCCCCCTTGCTCCCCGTTTCTCCGTTTACCTGTTGCCCCATCCTCTGTGTGGTTGCAGTGCCGTTTTGAATACACGCTCCGCGCGCGGATCATGCATTAAACATGCAAGGATGTAGTATTAAAAACAACGATGAGTTCATGCATAAATTTATTCATTAATTGATCATGTATTGAACATCCTATATTCTTTAAAAGCCTATGTATTAAAAACTGCCCTGTACGGTTGAAGCGACGTCCAGGTGACCGTCGCGTGTGGCACTGTGGCTTTATGTGAGCAGCCTTCGCGTTGGCTTACTGCAGGGCCGCGCTCGGGCGGAGTAGGGTGATAGGGAGGGTGATGATGACGTTGACGACGACGGCGACGACGATGCTGATGATTGTGATGATGATGATGACGACGATGACGATGATGATGATGATGATGATGCTGATGCTGATGCTGATGCTGAGGATGATGCTGATGATGATGATGATGATGATGCTGATGTTGATGATGATGATGATGATGCTGATGCTGATGATGATGATGATGCTGATGCTGCTGCTGCTGATGATGATGAGGATGGGGAGGAAGATGATGATGATGATGATGATGATGATGAAGATGATGATGATGATGATGATGATGATGATGATGATGATGATGATGATGATGATGATGCCGATGATGATGATGATGATAATGATGATGATGATGCGGATGAGGATGAGGATGAGGATGAGGAGGAAGATGATGATGATGATGATGATGATGACGATGATGCTGATGATGATGATGATGATGATGATGATGATGATGATGATGATGATGATGTTGATGCTGATGCTGATGCTGATGCTGATGCTAATGGTGGTAGTGGTGATGATGATGAGTTTGGCGGCGGAGACGAGTATAGCGTTGAAAACAAACAAGACAGCATACGAAGCATCACTGTTGTTACTTGTGTCGTGTCCTCCTGCGGAGCGTCTTGACGGTCTTGTGGCCTCTAGAACTCCTCTGGGGCCCATCGTTGGACGTTTCGGCGGGATTGGTGGATATGTGTTGAGGCGATCTTGGGCCATTTGGGCGGCCTTGGAAGCAAGGCATCTTGCCGAACCCCTTTTGGAAGTCATTTCGGGCATCTTGGTAGCCGTTGACAGCGCCAAGGAGATACGGCATCGGGGAACTCAGGAGCCCTGGGAGGGGCCGGGGGGGCGATGCACGCGACGACACGCGTCGAGGGGGGTGGCCCGCCCCGAGAGAGCGGAAATTACACAGATACAAAGTTTTGCCAGTCATTTATTGTTGGTTTTCTTTTCAGAGCAGTGGAGTCCCAATAGTTTACTTCAATTATTCTGCCCCAGAATACGTTTTGTTGGTGCATCTATGCTGCATAGTTTCTTCATGTATTATTGGTGGGCAAAATATGTACATCAACCCTACCAGGCAGCACTTTGCATAACACGCCTCGGCATAGCAGGGGAAACGGTGGAGGATCCATGATGAGAATTGGTGCCGGGAATGGGCCAGCCAAGAGCTCTAGGCCCCAAGCATTGAAACATTCAAGACGCCAGAGGTTTTGGTGTGTCACCTCGTGACCATGCGCGTCCTGATTCACAGTGGTGACTGCGCGGGGTCTGGTCAGGCCACTTTATGGCGTATAATGGGGCCTGACCAGTCCGGCCCGATTTTACCCTCATCATGCCCCCTGTGTGCTCTAGGCCGCCCAAACGGTACCAGAGCACATGGGGTTGGAGGTTCATGCCGCATCGCCGATGCATCGGCGATGCGGCGCGCTCCAGAGTTTGGTTGCCTCCGTGCCGAGGTCGCCAGCGCGTAGCCGGTGCAGCGGCAAAGCGGTGTGATCATCCGACCCCATTCGCTCTAGCCCCATTTGGGCTGCTTCCATGCGCGCTTTGATCCCAGCGGTGGTCAGCACACGCAGCGGAGCGCCTGGAACATCAAACCCGGCCCGCGAGCAGGACTGGTGACGACTTGTGGTTGATTGTCAACCCTTTCTCCGTCGACGTGGCCTGCGCGTCTACCGAGGAGGGCAGGAGGAATCGGAGCAGTAGCGGCATTCAGTCAGCACTGAAGTAAGGATGATCGACATTCTAAGGGCACTCTTGCATCCTTGCCTCTTCGGTCATCTTCGGTCCATCCTCAACCGCTTTCGATGGCCAGCCCCGCTCGAGAAGCTTCGACATGGGCGTCCAAAGGGCTTGCATCCCTATCGCGGGACAGTGTCCGCATACGTCATCTCTACACCACTTTTCCTGGCCAGGACCATCGTCGTGTGCCCGAGCACAGGGAGGGCGTGATCACCGTGCTGTGGCCCAGGATGGCACGGCCCTGGCCAGGCACGGTGGTGGCGGATCCAGATGCCTTCTTCTGAGAGCTACCCAATGCGACTGATACTGTGTGTGCGTCGCCCCCCCCCCCCCCAGGGGCGACGCGCGCGCCGAGATATCTTCTAGTATGTGCTCCGTGGTGGGCGCTTTCTGGCCATACCGCTCGGGGAACGGTCTACCACAAGATGGTTGTATGACATGTTCGGGTCGGACGCACAGCTCCGAGGAGGACACACAGTACAGGCGTCCTGGATCAGTAGGTCGACCCTGTCAAGGGTGCCCTCGTGTCCTGTGCCTTGCGACCCGTGCCTCCTGCATTTCTGTGGCAGCGTGGCCCTCATAAGGCGTGTCCTGTCCAATTAAGGCCGGCTGTGCTAGTTTTTCCTCCTGCGTCACATGAACAGGAGAAACGAGAGAGGCATCGGGAAGGTGGGGAGCCGCAGCAGGCGGCGCAGGAAGAGGAGGGAGCGAGCAGCACGAGGAGGGAGGGCCAGGAGGAGAGCATCACCAGCATGGTGAGGGGTTGGGAACGAAAAAAAACACAAGGTGAGGGATAGGAGGCGGATCGGGAAGAGGAGGAGGGGCACTGGCAGAAGGAGCAGGACCAGGAGCGGCAGCAGCAGCAGCAGCATCGAGAGGAGCACCACTCGGCAGGGGCACGGGGCACCTTTGCGGGGGGCGGGGGGGAGAGGAACGGGAGCGGCAGCGGCAGCGGCAGCGGCAAGGGCAGGCAGGAGATGGAGGAGGGGGGGGCAGGGCCCGGCGACTCCCCCGCCTCGCTGGCAGCCGACCTGGAACGCGAGGGGCCCTCCGCTTCTGGTGGCGGGGCTCTTTCGTCTTCTCACCGCCTCTAGGTTGAAGGTTTGAGTCGGGCCTGTCCCTCCACAGGGGGAATCTTCAAAAACAGTCGAAGAGTAGTCCGGGGGCTGTTCCTTCATTTTGGGGCACGTTTCCAGTATTTCCCATTTGTCCTCGAAAATCTCCCTGCGGGGGGACGCGCCCGAGATATGCCCCCAAGAGTCTCCCGAAAGACCCCCGATGGGGTTCCGAGAGGCCCCCCAGAGGCACACGAGGCGCCCGGCCTCCCCGGGCCCCCGGCTCCTCCTGGTCCACGCGCCCGCCCTCGCCCGCTCGAGGCCCAGCTGAGCGCCGACGCGGGGCGGCGGCGGGCCCCCGCCCGGGCCGCAGGCCGCCAGGCCCACGGGGCACGCGCCTTTTCCGGGGGGGGGGGCTCTCCCCGTAGCGACAGTGAGTTCTTGTCTGGGTAGTTGCAGAAACATGTGTATATATATGTATATATATGTATATATACTTTCATGGTTGTATGTGTATATGTACACATATATATATACAAGTATCAAGATGTGTATACGTGTGTGTGTGTGTGTGTCTGTGTGTGTGGTTGAACGTGTGTTAGCTAGCGTGGACCCCAAACTAGGTGCGCGTGCGTCTAGCAATCAAAGCGTGGCGCTGCCTGCGCGGTGCAATCTGCGCGTCGCAACCTGTGGGAAGCAGCACGTGTTGCCCAATCTGTGCGGCGCAATCTACGTGGAGCAACCGGTGTGGTGCAATCTACGTTTTGCAATCTAGGCGGTGCGATCTAGGTGGTGCAATCGATGTGATGCACCTATGCGGTGCAGTCTACATGGTGCAACATATGCGGTGCAGCCTATGTGGAGCGACGTATGTGGTGCAATCTACGTTGCGCAAGACATGGTGTGCAATCAATGTTGTGCAACCTATGTTGTATGATCTATGTCGTACAAACCATGGTGTGCAATTTACGTGGTGCAATATAGGTGGTGCAATCTACGTTGTGCAGTCTATGTCGTGTAATTTGTGTTGTGCAACAACTCTGGAGCAACCCGTGTGGCGGCGACGAGGCGGCGACGGGGCGGCGACGGCGGCAACATGACCACCACACCGACGCACAGGCCCAGAACACGGACGGCCACGAGGCGGCGACTGTTCGGCGACGGCGGCGACATTGCCGCTGGACCAACATGCAGGCTCAGACGAGTGACGGCGACGAGGCGGCGACTGCAGTGATATAGCCGCCGGACCAACACGCAGGCCATTTTTTTGTGAAAACACGTGAGAACCCATGAATGCAAACACCGTTTTGGGAATATCTATATATATATATATATACACACATTTTTTATACATATATAACTATATACACACATACTCGCCAACCAATGCTTGTACTTTGGGTTTCTTGAATCTTTTCCAACGAATTTGGCGTGGGTGGCGGTCTGGCGGTACCCTCCTCGCCGTCACCGCCTCGTCGCCGCCCGTCGTCTGGGCTTGGGTGGCGGTCTGGCGGCTCCGCGTTCACCGTCGCGGCCCCATCGCCGCCTCGTTGCCGCTTTGGCGCCTAAATTACACAATGTGCACATCGTAGATTCCACGACATTGATTGAATCACGTAGATTCCCCTTTCAGGATCGGAGTTCGGATCTCCCCCCCCGAGGGCTGTTCCGTCCACCCAGGGGATGCGCAATTTGCCTATGATGTTGCCCAATGTTTAATTTCATGTGTATATACATAAATAAACATCAATGTACATGTATACGCGAATGTACATTTTGTGGGTTGTGGGTTTGGGGGTCGAAGACTTCTTGGACGTTCGTTTGGATATCGTGGGAGGCCTCTTGGGAGCCTCTTGAGTTTGCACGCCGTTTGGAGGCCTCTCGGTGCCTCTGTTTAGGCCTCGTGGGGGCCTCGTGGGGCCCTAGGGAGCCTCGTGGGCTCTCTTGGAGGCCTCTTGGGACCTCCTGGGGGCCTCCTGGGGCGGAAGGGTCGAAGTGTCGGCTCCCTGTCAAATAACACCATGCGGGCTACTCGCGTCTGCCGGCCGCCCCGGCATGGCGATATCCGCTTTAAACCTTCATCGCCGACACGTGTTCACCATCATTCTCATCGGCGTGATCAGCATCGGCGCCGTCATTGGGCTTGTCGTCGTCATCGTTAGAATCGTCACCAGCATCGCTACTATCGTCGTCGTGTCTGCCGTTGCCCTCGCCCGCCCGAGTCATCGGCTCGCACTGAAGTGCCTACGCGTCAGCGCGGCCTGCGAGACGCTTTTGGGAAGTTCCCAACGGTCAGCGTCATCGCGGCCGCGTTGGTCGCGCCACACTTGCTGGCCGCTCTGCGCGCGAGTCTGCCCGCGCCAGCGCGGCCGCATCTGTGCGCCAATCAGCGCCAAACATTCATCGCAATCGCCGTCGCGTGGGTTTTGCAAACTAAGTGCAGGTGTGTGGGTGGGATGGTTGCGCGAGCAATGGAGTTGACTACACACAAATGAACATGTGTTAATTGCACCACGCAAACTACACAACTGGATTTGCACAACATATATTGAGTCTCGTGGACCGCACCACATGGATCATCCCGTCTAGACTGTACCGAATACATGCTGGAAACACAATGTTTTGGTCCACGCTGGCTATCGCACATACGTAATTCTACATATGCTTTTTCTACATACGAATGGGAGGGAGCTTGGGATGGGATGGTGTGCGCCACCGTTATGTATCGTTGCCACATTCTGGGCTTTCTGTGTTCCTCATCCTCCCCTCCCTTTGCGCCCAAAGCTGGCGCGCAAGCTGCTGGCGTAAGGCCCTCCTTTATGCATGCATCATTGATGACTCTCTCCTCTCCCCCCGTTCCTCCCTCATCCTTCCCTTGTTCCGCACCCCTCAATCGTTCCTTACCCTTTGCTTCGCCTTCCCGAGGACGCTCGGAGGCTGGTCATGGTGGCCCAGCAGATCTACAAGAGAGGGGCGTCGATCATATCGCCGGCGAGGTCGAACCGGGGCCAACCCGCGCTCGAGATCCGATGATCCTCAGGATGTGTGCTGGCCCCGCGCGTGCCCTGCCCCGACGACACGCAGCCTGTGCCGGCCCTCTGGACACCGCCTGCGCTCTGCCTTTGAAGGGCTCGAGTGGGCCAGCACACTGGCGCTGGCGCGCGTTCCGCGGAGCCTCGGCAGGCCCGCGTGGCCCACAGTCCCCCTTGTCCCGCCGCCTCCCCCGCACGCGCACGGCGTGCCCAGAGCGGGGAACCACCCCGCGAGCGGTGTGCTTTGTCGCGGTGCGTGGACGTGGACAAAGCCCCGTCGCGCGAGAGGCCTCTCCTCTGGAGGGGGGTGGGGGCGCTGCCGTTATCTGTTACGGGAGGGAGGATGACCAAAACAGACCCACGATTCATCAGCACCCCCTCATATCCCAAGTCCCCTCCCGCTCACAGGTTTGACCGGGCGCGTCCCTCTACAGGCCGAGTATTCACAAAGAACCCCAACACATTGTCTGGGGACGACGTTTGGACTGTTTCTGTTGACTGTTTCTGAGCATTTGTTGATTCTGTTTTACCTTCCTTCCTGAACCTGCCTGTAGGAGGGCATGCCCGACCCACAACACCAGTCCCTGCAGGACTCGTGACCGCTGCAGGGCGTGCCTGTCCCCCTCTCTGTGGAAGACCGGCGCCCCGTGGGCCTGCAGACCTGGCGCGACCCCCCGTCTTAAGCAGCCACATTTGCTCCGCATCCACGGGGCGCACGAAGGGTATCGTCATACAGTCCTCCTCATCCTCCTCCTCCTCCTCCTCCTCCTCCTCCTCCTCCCCCTCCTCCTCCAGCTGCCGCCATGGCTTGCAGGGCTGCGCAGCACAACAGGTCATGAAGCCACTTCTTATGGCCTGTTTCCTCCCATCAGGGGCCCTCGGCCAGCGCCATGGGAGCTCGGATTCTCTCTCCTATGGTGTACAATCCCCTTCTTGCTTGCGATGATCGTCTCAGTGACCTTATTCAGAATCGGGTGGTGGGCCTCCCAGGTACACAGATTCGAGCGCATGATCGCGAAGGGTATAGGGTGCAATGTTTCGGGGAACGACTGGCAGTTCATGCGGGACGGAGCGCAGGAGGATTTGTCACATGAGCTGCGGGATGCTCTCTGTTGCTGCCTCGAGCGTGGACCCAAAGAAACATACGCAAAATTCTCGTGCCCCCTGGACCCCTACAAGGCCGTGGTTTAGCTGTGGAGCTGTCCAGGGGAAGGTTCCTGTACTTGGTGTTCCTTCTCTATTTCCCCCCAAGGCCCTCGGGAGCTCAGCAGGTCAAACAGTATTTAACGTGTTGTGGAAAAATGAAAGACTGGGTTCGTGAATGTGCTGGGGCTTGCCATCTAGAGTACATCCTATACTGATGGGGGACATCAATGACGGCCTGGGCACCTCTAAAGTTACTGGGGAATGGGTTGATGTGGATGGTCCGAGTGAGGGAAGAGTACGAGGCAAAGAGTACCATCGAGGAGGGGCCTGGGAGAGCTTTCGAGAAATCACGCACGAGTTCGGGTTATTTCCTCGAACGACAATACGTTCATACTGTCCGACATACTATGGTTCTGAAGGGGGTACGTCGATGATTGATTACGTTCCCCTACCACTCTACTGGTCTGAACAGATTACGTGTGCCAGCCCCATACACAGATTGGGGAGGCGACTGCAAGTGATAAACTGTGTTGCGCCACAAGATCAGATACTTGTTTTTGCGAACGCTCGAGTGCCACATGTTTCGATTGTCCATCGACGAGCTGAAGAGATTACCCCAGACGGCAGGCATATGGAGCATGTCCAGTGGGTTCGCGACAAACTGACGCAGGTGATCAAGGGTGGCCCGATGAGGGAGCAGTTCATGATACTAGTGGAACCTCACCTCAAACAGGAGTGGACAAGTATTGAGAATGCTTGTTTGGATATTAATATCGCGGTGGGAAAGTTTGATGAGCTGTTTCGAACCGCGGGTGCAGAAGTATTCCAAAAGGACCCACTGCTGGCGCTGCTCGATCCTTGATGGCCCAGCGTCGGCTGGACCTACTAGCTCGGAGGCGGGATCTTCGATCAACGCTGGGCGACGGTCGTCCGAGTGACGAACGCAAGCAATGTTGTGATGCACTTACCAGATTGACCAAGCAGTGTAAGGCCCTCTTCAAAGCTGATCAGCAACGGAAGCGCGAGCAGATTGTAGATGAGATGTGAAATTCGTGGCGCAGTCGTAATTTCAGCAGACTTAATGGAAGGAAGTCGCGATTTCAGCAGACTTAATGGACTGCTTCCTACAGGTGACGAATGGTTTTCACACCTGTTTCAGCCAGGGGGCAGTGGTGGCCTCCGAGCGTCGAGGGCGTCCGGGGATGACATGGCGGCTGCGCAACAGTTGCGGTCTCTGCCTGCACCTACTCCAGAGCAGTTCGACGAATGAAAGCAACAAGCACGGTCCAGATCTGTTATCGATATGGAACAAATGGAACGATATTGTAAGCGTGCGTCCAAGAGGCGAAGTGTTCCAGGCTGGTCCTTGCATTAGGAGTTGCGGCTTCTATCCGCTCGGGCGCCTTCCGAGCAGCGAAGTGGAGATTCGCGCCCGGGGATGGGCACTGACCGCGCGATTACTGATGGAGCGGATTGTCGAAAGTGGTTGCACAACATATTATGCATGGTTCGTTTCTGGGATATCGTTCCAGGTCCGTGGAACATAAGGAAGTGCTTGCTCCGCCGAAGGCGGCTGCGCCTGGGTCGAAAGGAAAAAGGGGCGACGCGCGGACTTGATCCTGCGGGGAAGAGGTTTGTCGAGGGCATGATGCGTATCGGGCCGAAGTATATCGACTCCTACTGTGATCGCGGGTTTTCGAGGGCTCGTCGCAGGGGGGATGCCATCGTGGCTAACATGTGTTTCTCTTGGCGCCTCTCGCATGCAATTACTCGTGGGTCGACTCGCTCAAAGATCTGACCGACGCCCTCGCGTCGTCGAAGTGGGGGCGCTTGGTCAGGCCACTCGCGCCCTCGTGCAGCCCAGGGACTTGAACTTATGTCGTCAGCGTTTTCGGAGGGCCAGCTGCGTCCGGCCTGCTGCCGACGGCCCCTTCCTTATTCGACCTGGTTGCAGGACTTTTTGGGGCGATCCGTGCGCGGTTCGATCGTTCGCGCGTGCATGTCGGCCACCTGTCGACCACTGGCTCGAGCGACGCATGGGGGCCGACCCCGAGAGCGAGCAGCTGGCGTGGCCCGGGGCCCCCGGGGCCATGATCCCAGGGGCTGCACGGGCGTGCTTGGGGCCCCAGAAGTTCGCGGATGATCCCCTAAAGAAGCTGATTGTAGGCCCCCTCTTCAACATAGATATTCTCTGAAGGTTCTCAGGGACAACGACGAGTTCTTGGGTCAGGAGCTCGACGAGATAGGTTTGAAGAGGAGCGAGAATAGCCAGGAGGCGCTCCTCAGAGTCCCCCCAGAGCTCTCGGCGAGGCGCTGCAGCGGCCCTGAAGGGGCTTGGAGACGCGGGCGACGGACGAGGCGCGGTGCCCAGGCCCGCTCTTGACCCCCGCCTGGAGCTTCGGCGCTGAGCTCGCGAACTGAATCAAAGCCACGAAAGCTGCGTTTTACAGGGTGGGGCAATTTGGCTCCAGAATGGGGTGCCGCACAGATGATAGAGATGTGATATGCCGTGTCACGCGGCCAACACAGCGCTTGCAGGTGTAGGAGACTTATGTGCCCACGGCGGCTCGGCTGCAGACTTTGGAGCTGGCCGTCGGTGGTCTTGCCAGAAAACCATGAGAGGTGAGGCCAGCTGGGAGGAGGAGGAGGAGGAGGACGGGCGACGTCGATGTCTTTCCACTCGTGAGGTGTATCAGTGGTGGCGCCGCTCTTCTCTTGCTTGTGAGCTCCAGGTCCGTCGTTTGCGATGGCTGCGCGCGCGCGGGCGACGTCCGTGCTCGCGCAAGCTGGCATTGGATCTCTCTCTTTTGAACGCACCGAGGTTTTTGCGGATAATGGGTCTCCGGGGGTAGGCGCGAACCCTCTGGGTGGGCCACGCAGTTCCAGGGGGGCCTTGAGGAGCCCACTAAGTGGAGCGATGATGCGGCCTCGTGCTGGGCCAGAGCGGGAGGATCGATATTGGGGCGTTTCGACTTTGAGGTATCTCAGGACTTCGTGAATATTGACGTTCGAGTACTTCGTAGTCGGCATTTCGATGTTGAAGTTGCCTCCCCTGGCCTCCAACCAGTAGATTCCGAGGCTCTGAAAGAAGGTGCTCTAAGTGTCTCGGTGGATTTCAGGCGCCCGTGGACCGACGGGGCTGGCCCGTGCAGGGTTGCAGTCATTTCGAGGAAGGGGCTGGTCAACCACTTGCGCCTGGTCCACACTTCGTTCAAGTTGCCTCAGGTCCTGACGGTAACCAACCATCGCGCATCCTGTCGGGAGGTACTTTGGGACAGAAAAAGCGCACAAAAGCACCTCCACGGGGCCGTTAACTTTGGGCGCTGCTTGGCCAACGAGGCCCCCGCGCTGAGACCGTCGTTTGAGCCTGACTCCGTTATGATTTGTAGGGTATGCGGTTCACGCTGTACGTCCTTGTCTCTCTATAACGATCGCGCTTGCACCCGCTTGCCCTGCCAGCCTCGCGCCCAGCCTCTCAGAGATGTCCGCCGACTAGGACATGGGGCTGTTCGGGGGGGGGGGGGGGGGGCGCCCCGCGCGGGCAATGGCGGTCTGTGGAGAGAGCAGACCAAGGGCGGCCGACGACGGGGGCCGATCGAAGCACGCCCGCGCGGCGGAGGCTCGCAGGGCGCAGGGTCTCAGGAATGCGTCGCCCCAGGCCGAGGAGGCAAGCCCAACGGGGAGCTCGAGGAACTTGCCGGGTTGACGGCCCGCCTCGCCCTGATCGCGGCGCGCGAGCAGGTCCTCCTCGAAGGCAGCGTTCTCGAGAGCTACCTCGTCACCGAGCTGCGCTCGCCCCCGAAGGCAGGCATCGGGGCGAACCGTTTCCACGCCAGCGCTGGCGCCGGCCTGGAAGTGGCGAAGAGGACTGACGAGACCGTCGGCCTATGAAAGATGGGCCCCCCATTCGTCACTGCATTCCTCACAGCGTTGCGGTGGCGAGGATGGCGGCGCGAGGCGCGGCCGTCGAGGCCGCGGCCAACTTCTGGGGGGCTCGCGCGCAAGGGAATCCAGTAGAGCACACCACTCAGCCCGTCGCACACTTCTCGATCAAGGCTCCGAGAGGCGAGCGCGTCAGCGCCGAGGTGAAAGGCCTCGTGGATTCCCAGGTGCGCATCCAGACGCCGAGGCCAGCAGGAGCTCTGCCACGCGAGATCCCCGACGCAATTCTCGCGGAGGCGGGCGCCCAGAGGCGGGTCGGCTCGGCCCGCGCGGGCCCTTCGAGCGCAATCTCGGGCAGCTGCTCAGCCAGAAGTAAACGACGCAGCAGGTGAGGATCGAGTCGAAGTTTGGATGGTGATATTCTTCGTTCCCGGCAGGCTGGCGGCCAACCACTCTTTGGCCCAGCCGGGGGCGCGGCTGATGACCGCGGGGCCCCATGCAGCGGTGAGGCCCAGCCTGGCCTGAAGACCGAACGGACGAACGTGCAGGCTAGGTGTAATGATGAGTGCTGCGCCGACGGCGGCACTCAGTGGGCCAATTCTTTAGGATGTTGTGGGAGGATCTTCAGCTATCCTTCAAGCGAGTAGTGATAGTGCAATTACATTTGAAAATGCCTTGGAGCGTGTTCAATTGCCACATGGGCGCTTCCTTGATTTGGGTATTCGCCGCGATTATTATCCAGCTCGGATTTCCCGTTTTGTCTCTGACGAAGGCCGACGACAGTTTCATGCATTGACGCACCTTATCAAATATGAGAGAGGTGAGAGAATGTCGTCGGCTTCGAGAAGTGAGCCTGCTCGTTCGCTCTGTGCCCCCTTCCTTTCGCGCGCCCTCTGGCCCCCAGGAGGTCCGTTGCAGGGCCTTGCCTCCGCCCCAGCTCTCCCTGCCGAGTGCGCTCATCAACAGCGGGCGCCTGCGCTCGCTGGTCAAGCGCGGGGCCATCGAGGACTGCCGCGCTACTGGGAAGGACTTTTCCGCGGTTCGGGCGGGGGCGGGGCGGGGGGGGGCGGAGGGCGGGGAGAGAGCGGCTGCTGCTGCGACCGACCGGGCCGATGGCAAGGCGACGAGCTCGTCCGAAGCGAGGAGCGCCCGTCCGAGGCCGTCTGTTCGCGGAGCCCAGAATTCGAGACGTCGCGGTTAGATGTTGCCTGCGCCCGCAGGCAACCCAGCGCGGTCGTCCGCGCGATGGGTGCGCCTTCGGGGCCAGCGGGGGTGTCTCCCTCCAGCGGAGCGGCCCTCCCATCGAGGATTTGGATTTGCTGGGCTACGCCCAGCGCAGGGAACTAGTTATTTTTCCCCGCGGGCCATCATTGGCCTCTGCACAGCTGTCCGTCTGACTTGGATCGATCCCCAGCGTCTCTTGGTCTTGGACTCGGTCCTCCTCCCCCTCCTCCGTTCAAAGAGGTGCCCAATGATATCTCACTGCTTTAGAAGCGCCGCCCTCATCCAGAGCGCGGACAAGGGGCGCCCATCGGTCGTTGAAAGTGGGTATCTCTGGAGTCCCAGACTACCTTGTCTACCTTAAGCGCCTTCCTACTTGAATGATCGAGCGGCTTTACTTTTTCCGTCCGGCTTGGGGGGCGGACGGAACCTAATAATTCTTAATGTCTTCCGACTGCATGTTTCTACTTTTTTTTCCCAACCGATGCGTATCGTCATACAGTTCACAGAGGTGCACAACGATATCTCATTGTTTGAGAAGGGCCGCCCCCATCCGTGTCGCTGCTGCCTAAGTTTTTTTTGTTTTCACGTATGGTAATTCACTTCGGGGAATTCTCGAGCGAGGGTCCCGTTTTGAATAAGAAAGCGCCTTCCTTGAGCGCAGTTACTACATAGATTGAGTGAAGTGCTTGCGTAAACGACGCACATCAGTTTCAAACGAACGCCCCGTGCCGGACACGGAGCCACCCTCTGGTCTGGCGATTGTTGTTGCAAGGTGCGAGAGCGAATGTGCGAGGCGTTGAGGAGAGAGTCCCGCTTTCCAACGGAAGGCATGTGGCCGAAACCGGGAGGGAGCTTTGCACAGCGGGGTCGATGCGCGTGTTGTGGCGTGCGCTCGTAGAGCGATCGCAGTACATATGTTAATTCGTTTCCCGCGTTCTCAAAGTTCCCTTTGGTGTCCCGTCTGGTTCTTGCGCTTTCTTGTCCCTAAGCAGACCTTGATGGCCTTACGGCGAAAACCCAATTTTGAAATCCACCGTTGCTCGATCTTCGTAACTGCTGCAGGCTTGTAAAACTAATGTGCGAGGCGCTATGGCGGGAACCCCATTTGAAAACCATACGTCTTTCATCCTTGCAATTGTTGCGAAGCTTGGCCTCATAATCGTACAACGTGAGGAGGTATCAGGCGAAACGCCCGGGCCGCTCTACCGACGAGCCTGCGGATGCGACAGGGATGGGTTATCCAAACGGACAAGGGGATGGATGGAGAGGGAGTGGAGAAGCCCAGGTCCTGGGAGGTGCCCAGACGCCCCCAAACACATGCGAAACCGATTCCTCAAATGGGTTCGATCATCCCGTCGGCCCATATTATATCATCGCCAGCATGTGTGTGCTCGCGGGGTCTGAGAAGGTGGTCGGTGGCGGTCGTCTCCCTGAAATGTCGCGTGACCTCGCCTGGGGGAGCAACGTTAACAGGGCAGTTGCAAGGCCACATTCAATGGAGCACGCACCCCCCGAAGTGCCGTCTGTTCATCCTGCCATCGTGCCTGGGTCGTAGGTTACGGGGGTGCTGGATACCGCTCGGATTCGGGATGTCTCTCGGGGGTCTCTTGGAATCTTTGGCAGGCTGATTGGGGACCTCCCTGGGGTCTTCTTTGAGGTCTGTTGGAGCCTTTCGGAGCCTCTTGGGGACTCCTGGGTCCTGCTGGCGATCGCGGAGGCCATCTTTGGGGCTCGTGAGCCGTCTTTGGGGGGCTTTGGGGCCGACTTGGGGTCCGTGAGCCATCGTGGAGCCCTCCTGGGGCCTCTCGGATCGTCGTGGTCTGATCCCGGGGGCCTCTTGGTGCGTCGTGGACTGTCGGAAGCCCGGAAACGTGACAACACAAAAATGTTGAAGCATTTCCAGCAACATCAATATGTTCTGCGTGGGTGTGTTCGTATGTTTGTGCGTTTGTGCGTTTGTGTGGTTGTGTGTGTGGCGTGTGCTGTTGCATCGTGCGAGTTCCGAGTGTTGTTTTCTCATCTGGGTAATCGGCTTGTGGCCAGGCCCAGCCCGCGACGACCAACAAGTGTGGGTATGTGTGTGTGTGTGTCGATGTGGGTGTGCGTGTGCGTGTGCGCGTGGGCGTGCGTGTGCGTGTGCGTGGGAGTGTGCGTGTGCATATGTGTGTGTGTGTGTGCGTGTGCGTGGGTGCGTCGGTGCGTGGGTGCGTGGGTGCGTGGGTGCGTGGGTGCGTGTGTGTGTATGTGTGTGTGTGTGGTGTGTGCGTGTGCGCGTGCGGTGCGCGTGCGTGCGCGTGCGTGCGTGTGCGTGTGCGTGTGCGTGTGCGTGTGCGTGTGCGTGTGTGTGTGTATGTGTGTGTGTGTGTGTGCGTGTGCGTGTGCGTGTGCGTGTGCGTGTGTGTGCCGTGGGCGTGTGTGTGTGTGTGTGTGTGTGCCGTGCGTGTGCGTGTGCGTGTGCGTGTGCGTATGTGTGTGTGTGTGTGTTTGTGTGTGTGTGGCCTGTGGCTTGTGGCCTGTGGCCTGCCTGTGTCATGCGGCCTGTCGCCTGTGGCCTGTGGCGTGTGGCGTGTGGCGTGCGTGTGTGAGTGCGTGCGTGCGTGCGTGTGCGTGTTTGCGTGTGTGGTTGTGTGTGTGGGTATGTGGGTGTGTGGGTGTGTGGGTGTGTGCGTGTGCGTGTGTGTGTGTGTGTGCGTGTGTGTGTGTTTGTGTGTGTGGGTGTGTGCGTGCGAGCGTGCGAGCGTGCGTGTGTGTGTGTGTGTGAATGTGTGTATGTGTGTGTGTGTGTGGCTGTGTGCGTGTGCGTGTGCGTGTGCGTGTGCGTGTGCGTGTGCGTGTGCGTGTGTGTGTGTGTGTGTGTGTGTGTGTGTGTGTGTGTGTTTGTCTCTGTGTGTGCGTGTGTGTGTGTGTTTGTGTGCGCGTATGTGTGTGTGGTTGTCTCTGTGTGTGTGTGTGTGTGTCCGTGCGTGCGTGCGTGGCGTGCGTGCGTGCGTGCGTGCGTGCGTGCGTGCGTGCGTGCGTGCGTGCGTGCGTGCGTGCGTGCGTTTGTGTGTGAATGTGTGTGTGTGTGTCTGTGTGTGTGTGTGTGTGTGTGTCGGGGTCCTCTTGGGCTGTCTTGAGAGCCTGTTGGCTCCGTCTTGAGATCAGATTGGGATATCTTGCAGCACTCATGAGCCGTCTTGGCGCCCTCGGAGCTCCTTTGGGGCGCTCCTGTGGCCTGTAGTTGGGGTGCGGAAACCCGCGCCACGAGTTGTGGCATCCATGCGGCAGAACCTTGCCCGTGTGTGTGTGTCGTCCAGGAAAAGCAAGACGAGGAGCATGAATATGCGGAGGAAGAGGAGGAGGCGAGGAGGTGTAGAAGGAGGAGGACGAGGAGAAGGAGAGGAAAGGGAAGCCGAGAAGGAGGACAAGGAGGAAAAGGAGGAGGAAGAGGAGGAGGAGGAGGGATGCAGGAGTATCTGAGGAGGAAGACGAGAAAGATGAGGACACGTAGGAGGAGGATAGGAAGAGGAGTAGGAGGAGGAGGAGGAGGAGGAGGAGGAGGACAAGGAGGAGGACAAGGAGGAGGACAAGGAGGAGGACAAGGAGGAGGAGGAGGAGATGTGACGAGAAGGAGGAGGTGGAGACAAGCGCAGGGAGGGAGGAAGGAGTGGGATGAGCACGTAGACATAGGAGGAGGAGGAGGAGTTTCGCATCAGCATCGCTCTGGGGTTCAGTGCGACCAGGGTGCACGACGCGGAGCAGCGGAACTCTGTGCCACAAGCTTGGCGTTTGCGGCGCCTCTCACTGCTGAGATTCTCCTCCTCCTCCTCCTCCTCCTCTACCTCCTCCCCCTCCTCCTCCTCCGCCTCCTCCTCCTCCTCCTCCTCCTCCTCCTCCTCCCCTTCTCATCCTGTCTTGCCGCCCCTGCGCCGAGGGACTGGCGCACGGTGGTTGCCATCGAAGGCAGCGCGGGGTGTTCGAAAGACGCGTACCGGCGCCAGGAGGACACGATTATGGTGAAGTCGGGCCTGTCACTCTACAGGGGGGATCTCCACAAGTAGTTAAAACATAGTCTTGAAAACATGTTTGAGCATTTTTGGTGCGTTGTTGGCCTATGTTTCGTCCGAAACCTGCCTGTAGGGGGACAGGCCCGACCTAAGGATATGGAGGAGGAGGGCAGAGGGGAGAGGGAGGGAGGAGCACGGTCAAGTCGCACAGCAAGGATTAGCAACCTTCCAAGGCTAACCTTGCACCCTTGCCCCTTCGGCCCGTCCTTGGCGACGTTCGCTGGCCAGCCCCGTTCGAAAACGGCAACAGGGCCCTCCAAGGCCTCTGCATCCGTACCGCGCATCCTAATTGTGCGACTTGACTGTATGAATATGGGGAAAAACTGGGAGGAGGGAGGACGGACCGAGAGGCGAAGGTAGATGGCAAAGGCGCTCACAGGATGGAGGGAGGGGTCGGGGGCGGGAGGGGCCCTAGGGGCGCTGCAAGTCACAGGCGCGGCGAGAGCCCCGTCGTTGGCGCTGCCATCGCCGCCCGAGGCAGCGACGGCCTACCCGTCGCACCTTCCGCTCCTTGACCACGCGGTCGGTGACCTCCTCGCGACACCTTTCCATGCGAGTCAGCCAATCCCGGACCTTGGTCTCCGTGGCCGACATCTCCTGTTGCGCGGCACGCAAGCGCCGGTGGATCTCTTGGAGGCCCTCGCGCTCGCTCTCCTCGCGTTCGAGCTCCCAGATGCTGCCGGGGAACTCGGCGTCCCAAGCAATCTGAAAAGCGCAGTCGTCCTCAGCTGCCCGGGGCGGCGCGGCCGCCTCATCAGCGGCTGCCCCAACGCCCTCGGCGCGAGCCACTGCCGCCGCCGCCGCCTTCCTGGCCGAGGCTGCCTGCGCCAGCTGCTTGGGCAACTCCGCCTCCTTGACTTCCGCTGCTGCTGGCGATTGCCGAGGGCGAAGCACACTAGAAACTGTGCGCGGATGCTCGTGGCCCGCGTCGCCTTAAACGCCGTCTGAGCGGCGCAGTTGGTTATGCGGCCGAGGTATCCTGCTGCTTGGCCCCCATTGACCTCCTTCTCCAGCTCGACGACCCGCGGCTGAAGGGTAGACTGGATATCATCATCATTGGTGGCCGCCAGGGCGCGAGACAGAGGCGGGGCGACCTCGGCTGGGGCGCCCTCGTCGCTCGCGCTCTCGCGCCGCGGCGGCTTCTCGCCGCTGCCTCGCCCGCGGCCGCCTCTGCCGGCTCCGGGGCCGTTGGCTGGCGATGCGCCCCTCGGGTCGCGGAGGACTCCCTCCGGGCGTGCGAGAGAGGCCTCCTTTTTTATCATTCGCCGACAAAGCAAACTGCACCTCGGCGCCCTTGGATTTGGGTTTGAACAGCGCCACTTCCTCTCCACAGGCGCCGCAGACGCACGGATTGCGAGCCGCGGCGTCATTGCGCTCGCAGGACTGGCAAGATGAGCAGCGAGTCCACGAGCGAGAGCCTGGCGTCATGGCGACAAGATCGTTCTCTCCTGCCCCGGCCGGCGCCCCGCAATTTCTCGGCGGGGCGCGCGGGCGATGTCCTGCGAGCGCTCCGAGAGATTGCGGGGGAATGAGCCCCGCTCGGGCCCACGCGGCGCGAGAGCAGGTGGATGGGGGGCGGGGGAAGGGCGGAGGAGGACACGCCGTGCGAAGATAACAAGGCATCCCCGTTATTATGCGGCCCCACTGCGTCCGCGGCGCTCCAGGTCATTGATCCATTTGATTATCCATGGCCCTCTAGATCAGCATGAGCATCGTTGCACTTCCCCCACGCAGAGAACTTCTCACAAGGCCAGCGGGCTTCCGAGAGAGGCCCCGCCGCCGTCGAAAAGAAAAGGCCCGCGCCTCCTCGCCCCCCCGCTCGGCGCGCCGCCGAACGACCGTGCGCCGCGGGGCACTGCGGACAGGGGGCTGCAGAACAAGCGCACGGTGGCTCGCTGAACTCCTCGCGGGGCACGGTCTGCACGAGCCGCGCGTCGAACTGAGCAGAAGCCCCCCGCGCGAGCGCTCGCTGAAGCCGGGGGCGGGGCCTCCCGCGGGGGGCGCGGTCCGCGCGGCCCGCGTGCCGAGACGGGCTGAGGACTGCAGCGCAGTCGCCCCCATCGGTGGAGCTCCTGACGGGGCAGCGATCCTCTGGAGCTCTATTTTCGGCTCCAGCCTCAAGCTCGCCCTCTGCTGCAAGGACGCGCACTTCGGCGCGCGCGCGTGGACTTTCGTGGCCTGCGCGTGGCGCCCTCGCCTCCCAGCCTCTCTGGCCGCCTCGCGCCTCGGCGCGTTTCTTTGTTTTTGTTCGCCGTGCCGCGACGTGCTGCGGCGCGCCCAACCGCTGCTCGACCGCCGTCTGACCTTTTTGCGGCCGTTGTCTAAAAAGTGTTCAGACAGGTTGAGGCGGTCGCGCCCACGGTGGGGCTCCTGACGGGGCCACGATCCGCAAGGGGAGTGTGCCGGCGCGGGGGTCCCATGAGGACGTGGCCGCTGAAACCATCGGTGGGGTCCTTTTTTGGGCATTGTCGTGCGAGGGGTGTGCCAGCATGGGCGGCGGGCGCCATGCGACCGTTGCAAGTAAAACCGTAGGCCGGGGTGCTTGTGGGGCAACGAAACGCGCGAGGGGGGGCGTGCCGAGATTGGCGCCTGGGAACCATGCGGTCGTCGCCGCTGCGACCATGGAGCCCCATCGGGTCACGAAGCGTGTGAGGGATGTGGAGGTACTGTCCCGGAGACCGTGCGGTCGTGGTCGTTGATCCCAGTGGTACAATTCCCGATGGGACGCGGGACGTGTGAGGGATGGGCCGAAAGTGTCGCGGGGACACCATGCGGTCCTGGGCACAAGGGAGGGCCGTCGGTGGGGCATGGGTGTGCCGAAATGGACGTGGGGACGACATGCGGTCGTGGTCGCTGTCACCATAGGTGAGCCTTCCATGGGGCCAAAAATCGTTTGAGGGGCGTGCGGCAATGAGCGCGAGGGCGCCACGCGGTCGTTTCCATTGAAGCCGCAAGTTGGGCTCCGCGTGGGGCCTCGAAACGCGTGAGGAGTGCGCCGAGACGGGCGCGGGGACGACATGCGGACTTAAGTGGAATCCTCTTCTGTGACGCAGCGAAGCTGGTGAAAAGTGAGCCGAAGGTGGCGCGGGGACGTCGTGCCGTCGTGGCCAGCCACCTGGTTCCGTACGTGGATTTCCTTGTGGGAGCACGATCCGTGAGAAGGGGTGGGCCGGATCGGGCGAGTGGATGCCACGCGGTCGGTTGCCGTTGGTGAAATTTTTGCGGGGCCACAACATGCGAGTGGTAATCCGAGATGGGCGCGGGGACGTAATGGAGTCATGGTCATTGAGACTTTGGGATGTTGGGCCGCGAGACGTGCGAGGGGTGTGCCGAAATTGGCGCGGGGACGCCATGTTGTCGTGATCATTGAGACCTTAAGTGGGTCTCCCTATGGGAGCATGATCCGCGTGAGGGTTCTGTCGAAATGGGCGCTGTGACGCCGTGCGGCCGTAACCACTGACACTGCAAGTGGAGCGCCCTAAGGGGTCACATAACGTGTGAAACGTGCGCCGAATTGAACAGGACCTGCGCTGAGCAGGAGGGGGAGGCGGGCTTAGAAAAAAATCGATACGGGCCGCTGTGGATTCTGAACGAGGACCCATCACACGGGATGGATTGGTGGGGAAACAAACGTTGGAGTTTTGGGTCTCTGTTCCTTCGCTTCGGCTCAGTTTCCATCCATGCTTGGGCAATCGCAAGTGTATATCACCACGAACCCCTCGGGGGGTGCCCACGAGTCCCCGGTCTGCTGCGACGCTTATGCGAACGCTACTACACCTTATATGACAAAATGTTGGGGAGGCTTGTCCAAGGGGGGGGGGTGTCTGGTGGGTGGGTGTCCGGATCCTTGTGGGGGTGTCCAAGGGGTTGTTTGGGCCGCCTTGTCTTGCCGGCGCGTGCGCATATCATGATCACACATACCATCAAAGGCTTGGCATAACCAGGGAAGCCCAGCTGGAAATCGCCATATCTAGTGTTGAACCTACAGCCGGAGCGAACGGTTCGCCAGTTGCGGTGGCCAAATCTCGAGGGAACGCGGATGTATATGCACACGCACACACACACACGAGAGCGGCGCACAAAACGGTGTCGTTTGCGCCGACGCTGGCGCGTAAGCTCCCCGCGTAAGGGCGCGTTCAGGCGCCCTCGTCTCCAAAGTAGCGTGCCGCGCTGGCGGCCCGCGTAAGCCGCCGCGTAAGGTCGCTGCGTCATCTCGCGTGAGACCCATGTTTGTTTCGTCGCTCACGTGATTTCCTGATGTGAGCGCGAGAGCGAGAACGAGCCCCAAGCTCGGACACGGGTCACGAGGTTCAAGTTGCAGCCGGGGCCTGCGGGCGAGGGGCAGGTGAAGGCAGTAGGGCCAGCTGCGGAAGCACGAGTCGGATCATGCCTGGCACGAAAAGTAAGAGGAGGAGGAGGAGGAGGAGGAGGGGGAGGAGGAGGGTGAGTGGCAGCAGGAGGAGGAGGAGGACCACGGGGGAGGTGGGAGGAAGTCGGAGGAGGAAGAGGTATTGATGCCCGCTACTCTTCCCTCGTCTTCCCCTTCCTTCTCGGCCTCCTGGGATACCCCCGTCGCCACCGCTGGATACGCCTCGGAATTCTGGGAAGAAGGTGCCCCGGGAGAAGTCTGGGGAGTAGCGGTATCGGTACCTGCTGGTTTCTCCGGGAGGGACAGAGGATGGTGAGGGAGGAGGGTTGAAGGGGGCGGGAGAAGGATAGGAAGGAGCGAAGGGGGAATGGAGGAGCAGCGCGGAACAGGAGGGGGCGAGGAATGAGAGGACCAGGAGCAGGACTCGCAGCAGCAGTGGCAGCAGGCGGATGAGGAGGGAAGATGGCGCGGAGGAAGGGGGATGGCCTGCTTAGGTTGCGGAGGAGCAGGAAAAGGAGCAAGGGGGGCGGCAGGAAGAGTAATTAAAGGGTGGGGGGGGAGGCGAGAGCTAATGATGGTAAAGATGAGGATGATAAAGATGAGGATGATCCTGAGGATGAGGGCGAGAACGAGGATGAGAAACATGGTGATGAAAACGTGAGGGAGAGGATGCAGCGCATGACGGTGACTATAGCGACGATGCTCGCACGTACGATGACAACTTTCGTGACAAGCATACAGCCAATCACGAGGATTATGTGGATGAGGATAGTGACAAGGACAGTGACGAAGAAAAATGAATGATTGTTATTGGTGACAAGAGAGGTGATGCTATCGAGGGCGCTACTAGTGCTGATGTCGGCAATTATGGCGATGATTGGTAGTACGATGATAACGATGGTCGTGATGGTGTTTGTGGTGTTGGTGGTGGCAGTGATGATGGCGATGATGTTGGCGGTGACGATCTGTGGATTGGCGATGCCGAGTCTGACGACTGTGATGGTGGTGATGTAGATGACGACGACGACGACTGTGGTGACGGCGAAGTTCTTGATGCCGCTCAGGCAACCAGCGGCTGGATATGCCATTCGCCATGTCCGGGCAGCGGGTCTACAACGGCTCTCTGCGCGCTCTGGCGGACGTGGTCAACGCGAAGCTTGAGAAGAACTGGGTGCGCGGCCGGTGTCCGTGGTGGGGAGGAGGAGGAGGAGGAGGAGGAGGAGGAGGAGGAGGAGGAGGAGGAGGAGGAGGAGGAGGGAGGGGCAGGGCGAGGCAGAGAGGAGAAGGATGGAGGGGTGAGGAGGATCCTCTCGTCACTGGGGGCGGTTCGGCCACCCTATGGCTTGGAGTCCTGCTGTAGGGACTGGCCTTGCTGCTTCTGGCGCATCAAGGACAGCTGCTGCGAACCTCCACCGCTCCTTGCATGTTGGAAACGCCCATGCGGCCAAACGCTTGGCCGACGTCTTGCAACACTATGTGCCATGCGTTTCCTGCGCTCGTGTGGAAACCCTTGACAGCGGGGGGGGGGGAAGGGAGAGGAGGATATTGATGATGATGATGATGATGATGATGATCATCATCATGATGATGGTGATGATGTTGATGATGATGATGATGATGATGGTGACGATGATGATGATGATGATGATGATGATGATGATGATGATGATGATGATGATGATGATGATCATGATGATGATCATGCTGTTGATGCTTATGATGGTGATGGTGAGAATGATGCTGATGATGGATGATGATGATGGTGATGATGCTGATGCTGATGCCGATGCTGATGCTGATGCTGATCTTGATGTTGATGCTGATGCTGATGATGATGATGCTGATGCTGATGATGAGGATGAGGATCGAGGATGGGGATGGGGATGATGATGATGAGGAGGAGGAGGAGGACCAGTGTAAACTCAAGATTCATCGACGATGTTTGGATAATCCCTCCAAGCTCCCTCTCCATAGGCTCATTCGTACAAGGGTTCATTTCCACTGAGGGAAGTGCCCAGTTAAAGATCCTGAATCCTGCCAAACATTATTCTCTGGACTCCAAAACCACGAATCAACCTGATTGTCAGGACAGTTCCTGGGACTTCAACACCGCGAATCATCGTAACGGTTGGTTGCTTCCTTACAATCCTGAATCGTCGAATATTTCGAAGTCCGGTAAGGTAACCACGGGAGTCCGTGAAATTTTCGCACAGTGTTGGAACGAATGTGCGCGGCGCTAGGGCGAGAGCCACACGTTGAAAAGGAACCGCCCTCAATCCGTGAAATTCTTGCAAATGGTCGAAACGAGTATGGTCGGCGCCAAGGCGAGAGCCACATTTTGAAAACCGCCCACCCTCACTCCGTGAAGTTGTTTGCAAAGTTGAAGCCGAATGTGCGCGGCGCTGAGGCGAGAGCCACATGTTGAAGACCACCCGCCCTCCACCTGTGAAACTGTTGCAGACGATTCAGCTTCAGGATCATGAATGATCAGGAAGTCTCAGGCGAAACGCCCGGCGCGCCCTTCTGACTGGCCTCGGGGAGCGACAGGAAGGAGTTATAAGGAAAATGAATGGAGGAGGAGGAGGAGGAGGAGGAGGAGGAGGAAGAGGAGGCCTCTTGGGGGTCTCTTGGGGCCTGGGCTTCCTGAAGTTCCTTGGGGACCGCTGAGGGCCTCTTGGGGGCCTGCTGGGGCCCCTTGGGGGCTCATGGCGGGCCCCGCAAGAGGCCGCTTAGTCTTCGGAGGCCGTCTTGAGGGCCTCATGGCCGTCACGTGTCTTGGGGCCCTCTTGGGACGCTGCTGGGTTGTCTTGGGAGGTCTCTGGGGCCGTCTTGGGGGCCACGTGGGCCGTCTCTGGGGCCTCCTCCCTTCCTCCTGTGTCCCCGCGAGCGACCGGAGCCGCGAGGCGTGGATGGACCAGTTCCTCGAGACGCTCCGCCGCGAGCTGTGAGACCCGCCGCCCCCCCCCCCCTGGGCGCCGCGGACCGGGCGGCGCGGCCGCTGGTCGGTGGGCCCTCTCCCCACTCGGGGGTTCGCAGAGGGGGGGTTTACCCCAAGGCCAAAGGTGTTGCTGGGGAACGAGCCCAGCTGGGCACGCCTCCTTCTTCCAAGGGACCGTTCGAAGCGACATCCTCCCAACCCCACCTCTGCCCCTACCAATAGCTTGGAACCTATCCGTATCCCTTATGTGTGGCATCGCCCTAACTTGATGCCGACCGGAAGGGTTCCCTTAGTTTCTGAGAGCACATTCTTAAGACTGGTATCGCCTAGGGATTGCCGATCTTAGGAATAGGGATAAGTTCGAGGCTGGTTGTACCCCACCTTTACCCCTCCCCGACCCGCGCGCCCTCGCCAGGGGGAACGTTTCCGCGCCGGCAGGGTCCCAAAACAGGGCGGATGTGCTCCAGCTGCCACAGCCTCCCGAGCCGCCCTGCTCCGCTCATGTTGCGCCGCTGCTTGGCGGCCAGCCCCCCCCCTCCAGGGAGCTGGCCGCCTAACTGCCCGCCCGCAGGGCAGGAAGGCGGCCGACAGTTCGGGGTTGCCAAATGTGCCCCTGGCCCACGGTGCCCCCCAGCGCTGCGCTCCACTCTGGAGCCTCTGGGGCCCTCTGGGCCTCGTGCGGGGTTCTCTCGGGGCCGTGGGTGCATCCTTGGAACTCCTGGAGACACCCTGGGCCAGGGGCACTGCCAGCAACAACCGAGACAGGGGAAGCGGAAGGGGGGGATGGGCCCAGGGGAGGACACATTTCGGGCCTCGGCGGTTTTCCGGCCTCGGGGTGCTTTCCAGAAGCTGCGCCGCGGCGGTCCTCCAGCCTCGGGGTGCCCGAATCGTGCCGAGCGGCCGCTGGAGGCCCGAGCTGTGGCCCGAAAGCCACCAGGGACGGGGTTGGGCTCGGGGGGGAAGGCATCGATCCCCAATCGCCCACTCATCGCCGATAGGGACATGGTAGCCCACCCCGCCCCTACAGTGGAGACCCCTGCCAAGAAACACCCTGGGTGCCTCCAGGGTGCCCTGGGTTTCTTGGGTTTCGATGGTTTTGCGATGACAAGCGTGACGTCCCCGCACCGAAAATCAATGGACGTCCTGGGGTCTCAGGGTTGGGTTTCTTGCAGCAGGTTTCTTGTGGATCTGCCCCAACTGCAGTGTCGATCCATCGGCGATGCATCGCCGATTCCAGCTCGGTGTTTCCCGCCCTGAGCCAGTGTCCCCAATCGTTGCCCCTCGCCTCAGAGTGGCGGGGGCGGGGGCGGAGGGGGGGAATATGATGAGGGGGAGACTGTTGGGGACGGGCCTGCAGCTATGCGTACCATGATCAACCGAAAGCAGACGCTTCTGAATTGGACTCCTCCCCAAGAGGGGCCGAAGCACGCGTCGTGGCCTCGCCTGAGGCTCTGGTCCACGCAAGGCCAGCCTCAACGAGGCCGAACTGGTCCAACACCTGCTCAAGAGAGGCGAAGTCCTGCGGAGCAGAAAAAAACCTCGGAGCCGTGGTCCCAAGGCCCCTTCCCTTCAGCGTCTCGACCCCTCCTCCTCGTCCCCCTCCTCCTCCTCCTTCTCCTCCTCCTCCTCCTCCTCCTCCTCCTCCCCATCTGATCGCACGGCTTGCCGTCGTCGCACAAAGCTTGTGTCTCCAGCTCCTTGCGAGCTCGGCCGCGGCATCCGACTCGCCCGACGGGAGCACCGACCCTCCTCAGTCTTGGACTCGAGCTCCCGAAATCGGCATATTTCTGGGTCGGCCGCCCAGCGGCCAGACTCGTGGACGGAACTCTGGAGGCCTCGGAACAGGCTGGCGTCGTCTTCGCCAGCGCCGTGTTGTGTATTCCAGCCTTGGCACATGGATCAGCTTCCTCATTGACCATGCCGCGTCGATCATGCCGCGTCGATGCCCGTCGTTCATGCCGCGTTGACCATGCCGCGTCGATGCGTTGACCATGCCGCGTCGATCATGCCGCGTTGGCCATGCCACGTCGATCATGCCGCGTCGATCATGCCGCGTTGGCCATGCCGCGTCGATCATGCCGCGTCGATCATGCCGCGTCGATTATGCCGCGTCGATGCCGC
This sequence comes from Prorocentrum cordatum, assembly GCA_963575745.1. Classification (NCBI taxonomy): domain Eukaryota; class Dinophyceae; order Prorocentrales; family Prorocentraceae; genus Prorocentrum; species Prorocentrum cordatum. Next base: position 227,141 of record CAUYUJ010015567.1, on the reverse strand, counting down.
TTCCGTTGCGTCGATCATGCCGCGTCGATGCCAGTCGTTGCCGCAGGAGCCACAAGTCTTACGCGCCTCGAGATTCTGAGGCTGGTGCGATCCCAGAGATGTCCCCTCGGAGCCCCCCGGGCCTGCACCGAGCCCGGGCCCTGTAGCCAGGGCGTCTAAGGTGGACTGACAGGCTACCCATCGGTCGTTGAAAGTAAGTAGTCTGGGATTCCCAGTACACAATCTACTTTAGCCGCCTTCCTACTTCAAGAGTCGAGTGGTTTTCCCTCTACCTTCCTCTACAGGAGGCGGGCGGAAACCCAATCTGCTTCCAACGCCTTCCTACTTCATGTATGCACATCTGGAACGGTGGAGAGTCTCTTGGACGGGCCGCTCCAAGAGGCACGAGTCCGCCCGGTGCTCACAGAACGTTCCCGAGAGCGTCCGCCGAGACGATTGCTCATCCCGCGCGGCCTCTTGTACCAGAGCACTGGCTCAGAATCCTCGACTTTGTGAAACAGGCCCCTGGGATTCGGAAACACACGCGGCTTGGAAGCTTCGCACGCCTTTCCGAGCTCGCTGACCCTCTGAGTCACTGTTTCAAGCCTACGAGCAGGACATTGGTACCGGCGATGCCGGAGGGTCCGAGGCGCCCCTCGGCAGGCGGAGGGCGAGGAGTCGGGAGGCGGGATGGGGGACGGGGGAAGAGGAGCAGGAGACGGAGGAGGAGGAGAGGGAGGGGGGAGGAGGAGGAGGAGAGACAGGATGAGGAATATTACAAGGACGACGATGACGCTGCTGCCGACAGTGACGATGGCGGTGGCGATGGCGATAGCGATGGCGATGGCGATGCTGACGATGACGATGACGATGACGGTGACGTTGACGATGACGATGACGATGACGACGATGATGGTGATGGTGGTGTTGGTAATGATGAGGATGATGATGATGCTGATGATGATGCTGATGATGCTAATGATGATGCTGAGGATGATGATGGTGACCATGATGATGATGATGATGATGATGATGATGATGATGATGATGATGCTGATGATGATGATGATTATGATGATGATGATGGTGGTTGTGGTGGTGCTGATGATGATGTTGGTGGTCATAATGATGATGGTGGTGGTGATGGCGATGTTGATGCTGATGATGCTGATGATGCTGATGTTGTTGATGATGATGACGAGGATGATGATGGTGATGGTGACGATGCTGATGGTGATGCTGATGATGCCGATGATGATAATGCTGGTGATGGTGGTGGATGATGCTGACGAAGGTGGCGGTGATGTATTATGCTTATGCAGATTGCGATGCTGCTGATTCTGATGGTTATGATGATGATAATGATAATGATGTTGATGATGATGCGAATGATGATGATGACGATGCTGCTTGTGTCGATGATACTGATTATGATGCTGATGACGTCGACGATAGTGGCGATGATGCTGATGCTGATGGTGATGGTGATCGTGGTGGTGATGATGATGATTATGATGATGATACTATTGGTGCTGATGATGTTGATGATGAGGATGAGGACGAGGATGCTGATGATGATGCTGATGCTGACGATGATGATGGTTATGCTGTTGTTGATGATGGTGATGATGATGATGATGGGATTGAGGATGAGGATGAAGACGATGATTAGGATGATGATGATGAGGATGGTGAGCATGATGATGAGGATGAGGATGATGATGATAATAAGGATGATGCTGAGGATGATGTTGATTGTGGTGATGAAGATTTGTGCACGATGATGATGGGGATGAGGAGGATGCGAAGGAGAAGGAGGAGGAAGAGGAGCATGAGGAACAGGGCGATCAGATAAGAAGAGAGATAAGCAGATGAAGAGGAGGAGGAGGACGAGGATGCTGATAGCGATGCTGACGATGCTGATGGTGATGCTGATGATGCTGCTGATGATGATGCTGGTGGTTGTGGATGACGCTGGTGATGGTGGTGGTGATGTATGATGATGAGGAGGTGGAGACTGTTGATGATGATGATGATGATGATGATGATGATGATGGTGGTGATGACGATGCTGATAATAATGATAATGAGGATGCTGAGGATGATGCTCATGATGATGATGATGATGCTGATGATAATGATGATGCTGATGACGACGACGATGGTGGCGATGATGCTGATGCTGATGTTGATGATGATGGTGGTGGTAATGATGATACTATTGGTGCTGATGATGTTGATGATGAGGATGATGAGGGTGATGCTGATGCTGCTGATGATGCTGTTGTTGTTGTTGATGATGAAATGATGATGATGGTGATGGTGGTGATGATGATGATGATGATGATGATTATGATTATGATGATGATGCTGATGCTGCTGCTGATGAGGATGATGATGACGATGATGACGATGATGATAGGGTTGAGGATCAGGATGAGGACGATGCTTAGGATGATGATGAGGATGGTGAGGATGATAGTGCTGATGTTAATAATGACGAGGATGATGTTGATGGTGGTGGCGATGATGATAATGATGATGATAATGATGATGATGATGATGATGATGATGATGATGATGATGATGATGGTGATGATGATGGTGCACGATGATTATGAGCGTGATGAGGAGGATGCGGAGGAGAAGGAGGAGGAAGAGGAGCATGAGGAGCTGGGGGATCAGATGAGGAGAGAGATAAGCAGATGAGGAGGATGAGGAGGAGGAGGAGCAGCAGCAGAAGCAGCAGCAGCAGCAGGAGCAGAGGGAGGAGGCGGAGGTGAAGGAGGAGGAGGAGGAGGAGGAGGAGGAGCAGGAAGGGCAAGGGGAAGGGGAGAAGAAGGAGGAGGAGGACGACGACGAAGGGCGAAAAGTGTGGAGGAGAAGGACGAGAAATATGTTCCCCTCCTCCCCCTCATTGCCCACTCTCATCCCCCTCTCCTCCCCTTTTCCCCTCCCTGTGTTCTGCCAGCAATGGCACCGGTCGGAAAGATGACCCCGGTGTGATGCGCTCTCCACGCAGTGGCATCACCGTGCAAGAGCGGGAAGACCGTGGGGCGGTGAGGCAGGGACGGGGGCAGGGTGGCAGGGCTGCCGGCGGGCCCCCCTGTCCCTCTCTCCCTCCCTCGCTGCCCGTTTCCTCCCTCTCTCCCTCCTCCCCGCTTTCCACCTCCCTCTTCCCTCCCACCCTCCTCCCCTCCTCCCCCCCTCCTCCCCTCCTCCCCCCCTCCCGCCAAGGCCCCAGGGGCTCCCCAAAGGGACTGGCACCCGCGAGCGGGACCCCTGGGGCGGCGGGAATGGTCGATCCGATCGCACCCTCGCGCCAGTGACACCGCCGCCTTCGGCGAGGGGCCCCACAAGAATAATCAATTACGTAATTACATACCAGGAGGAACTGGGTCTTCGAATGAAAAAGGGCTACTTACACCAGTACCGGCGAGCAAAAAATCAACACATCATTAGAGATGAGAGGAAGAGGCGGGACGAAAAGGAAAAGAAAGACCACATGCAATAGCGACCTGCCAAAGAGGGCAGGGAAAGGGGAAGGAAGGGAAGGAGGAGGCGGGGGCGGGGGCCAGGGCGTCGTCATGGGCGAGCGTCGGGGTCGGCGTCAACGTCGCGGGACTGGACGCGAGGGTGGCTGTAGTGGACTCCGGCGGCGTCGTTCATGTAATTGGGCGTCGAGCTGCAGGGCGTCGGTGTGGTGAGCAGCGGGCTGACGGCCGCTGGTGCGTACGTGCTGCCCGTGGTAGACGAGGGAGACGTGGTCACCGCCGTGCTGGTTGTCCTGCACGCGGTGGTGTCGGCTGTAGCGGCAGCGGCTCTGCCCACGATCATTGCCCCAAGGCGTTGAGGGAGGGGCATCTTGGTAGTATTTGTCGGTAGGCGCCTGTTGATTTGCCTCCACAGTTTCCCGAGAACCTCCGCCTGGTCAGCGTCGCCGAGCCCATGGCCGTATGACCGGATGAACTCGACGGCCGTGTCAGACGGGCGGCCACCCGACTCGAACACCAATGGTGCCAAGTTGCCGTGTTGCGGCGGGTAGCGGACACGTTTGTCCAGGATTAAGTCGGGCGCGTCCCTCTACAGGAAGAACATTCTAAAATAGACAAAAAATAGGCTGGTGGCGAATCTCCTAGGAATCTTCCATTTTTATATAAGAAACACAAAGTATGGAAATTGCCTCCTTGACAGAAGTTTCGCTAGCAGACGGCGCGCGCGTCTGGAAAACATGTTGCGCCGCGTGGCGTCGTTATGACCTGTTGCGCCGCTCGTGGTGGCGACAGCGCGGGCTACCGCGTTTTTGCGCGCGTGTGCTTTTGCAGCGAAATGGTTTGTGCATAGTGCACACTGAGGATCGATTGCGATTTGCCATCGCGCGCTGGATGGCCCGGCGGCGCCATAGAAACCGATGCGACGCATCATCGTTTCGGCGATCACCCTTTTGACATTCGCTCGTGGCTTTGGAGGGCCAGACCTTGCGTTTACACTGTTCGTCCCCGCAGCCGCAACCATCGCCCGAACAGGCTCTGCGGCCGCTAGAATTCACATTCCATGGCAGAAGATGCCATGTTCCTCCACGCATGTCGTCCCAATTCCTGCGTACCTTTTTTTGCGCATCAACACAGTCGTGTTGTTTTTCTTCCTGGTTCCCTTTTTTTCGCTCCTCCTTCGACCGTTTCAAACAGTCGTTGTCGGTCGCGTTTCCCTCCCGCAATGCTCCGAGATGCCATGGGGCGTCGTTTTATAACCGCCGCTTGTTGGGATGGATTGCACGACGTGCGCGTCGCTTCGTTCGCTCTCACGGGCTTGCCAGCGGCGGGGTTTCCGATCGCGTCGGGCGCAACGAAACGCACAACGCCCCAATCGGACGTCTCTGATGACGCGGCAAGTGGCAGGATAGCGCCAACAAGCACGTCCCAGGAACAGTCGCAAGAGTGTGCGCGAGGCCCCTGCTGCGATCCTACGGGCCGCGCGCCGCCGCCGCGACAGCGCCGAAACATTGCGACGTGCCGCCATCGAGCACCGCCTCTGTGAACGAGGGCCGCCTACAGCGCAGTGGCGATAGAAGAACGGCTCCGCTGGGGGAGCACGCGCTGCGGCATTATCCCCCATGCGGGCCAAAAAGATTGACCTGGCCACCAGTGGCAAGTGGCGACCTATACGCCGCGGCGCGCGCGCGCGCCCGTGGGCGCTTGGCATCTGGCGCGATGGCATTGCACTGTCTATAGGTTTTCACATGCATCACGTTGAGATGGCTGCGCCTTCCAGCCCGAGAATGAGTTTGACCATTGGGTTTCCGGCTTGAAAATCGCAGCCCGTTGTGGAATCGTAGACACCGCGCCGCATGCGCGCGTGCGCGCGCGTGGGCGCCTGCCATCTCGCGCGCTGGCATTGCATCGCGCGCGCGTTTTCATATGCACCGCGCGCAGTGGAACCTCGAACAGGCGGCTGCGGCACAAGTTGACAAAGAGGCTATTCAAGCTGAGTTTGAGCGCCGCGCCCGACGACCCGTGGGTCACGTGGTCTGGGTAGCAGAATGTTGTTCCCCTGGAGATCATCATCCGCTTCGGTTGGCTGCGTCTCTTGGAACGCTCGTGCTCTTCACCATTATCTCCCCCGACGTCGTCTTTTGATAGCCCGTCTACTCCAAAGTCTTTTTCGTTCTCCCGATCGCGTTCAGCGTGTTGCTGCTCTCCAAGAAGTGCGCGGCGCTCCTGAGAAGGTGCCCGCTTATTGTTTCCGCTTCTCGGCCGCTGCAAGGTGCCCCGCTCATTTGCCCTTGGCGGCGCTGCCGGCATCAAGGAGACGAAGGATCCGTCGCAACGCTCGCCCCGGCTCCTCTTCCTGACTCCGTCGCTGACTTTGCGCATTGTTCTCCAGTCACCGGGCGCGTTCTCCAATTGCTTCCATTGGCGACTACGCGTGGGCGCATTGGAATGTGCATAACTATGCCGCGACATCTGCGGACGCGCAGCGCGTCCCGGCGACGATGGCGCGCGACGCTGCTGAAGCCCGCGCTGACCCGCGCAACCATTTCATGGTTGTTGCTGGCGATTTCAACTTTCCCGCCCCTGGCAATTTCCGACGATCCTACTCCGACCCTAGCTCATCCACGCTCTCGCACCACAGGGCCCCGGCGGCTGGCCCTCGCCAGGCTGCGCTGCAGCGCATGCTGGAGCAGCTCGCGGAGGTCCACCAACCCTTCGACGTGCATTTTGACTCTACTGCTTCATCTACTGGCCGGCTGGATCGCGCCCACGTGGCCTCGCCCCCACGGCTCGCCCTTCAGCTCGGGCTGCACGCGAAGCTCTTGCGAGACCCCTTCCTCTGCCATCAACAGGAGATCAGCGACCGCGCCCCCATTGCCTTTCACTTTTCCTACCGTCCCCAACTTCCGCGGCATCTTCGTCCAATTCCTCAGTTTGTTGTTGATCATCCTTTGTTTTCCGAGAATATGACATTGACATTGCTCTTGGATGCCACTGACCTCGCTTCTCTTTCGGTGCCACTGCGGCTTGCGGAGCACAAGCGCCGTGTTCGGGCTGCGGCGCGAATTGCCAGAAATGCACTTTTCGCCATTCCTGCTGCTGGCCCCGGTCGCGCGGGCTGTCTGGCACAATGACGCCAAGCTCGCGTTCGCCCTGCTGGGAGGATCTGAGCTTGCTCGGCAGCATCTCGTCGTTGAGAACGGCCGCGTTCGCTCGCTTGATCCGTCGGCGCTCTCATCCTTGTGCGACGCCATCAGGGCCGCAGCCTTGGAGCGGCGATTTCATGAATCTCGGACGTCCTCTTCTCCATGGAGCGCGAGTCGTCGCCGACGCACCGCTTTCGACCGACTCCGGAAGATTTGGACACCTTTCGGGAAGCAGTGCCACATCACAGCTATCCGCAGCGGCGACAGGAACATCGACGATCATCGAGGAAGAGGGCGAGCAGATGCGGACGCTCGCGCACGCCTGGTAGCCGGCATTCTCCGCAGCGCCTCCCATCGATGAGGATCTCGCCCGCTCGGTTGCCGCGCCGTTCCCCTCGGACTTCACCATGCGCGACTACAGCGGCCCACCTTCCTCTGTAGACATTCACAGATATCTCCGTCGCGTTCGGCTTGCGGCGCTAGGTATCGATGGCGTCCCTTATTGTGCCTGGCTTCGCGCTGGACCTCCAGCTTGGACCCTTCTCCATCAAGTGGGGGCCCGGCTATTTTCCGGCTTGCGCCTGCCAGTCGGCTTCATTGACACCCTCGCCATCTTCATCCCGAAGGGCGCCGAGGAATACGACGACCGTGCAGTCCCGCGGGGGCCCATGGCGACCAGACCGATTGGGCTCAAGAGCTCTGACGTTCAGATCATATGCGGGTCGATCCACTCGTACATCAAGCACGCAGTCACAGAGGAAGCTTCTCGTCTACAGAATAGATTCGTGGCCGTCCGAAACATTTTGGGCAACGTCGTAGATCTTGATTATCATGGCAGAGCGCGCGCTATGCAGCCAGCCCTCAACTGCCCACTCCTCCTCTTTACTAACCTCGGGTGCGCGTTCCCCTCGATGATTCACCAGCGGATGTTCCTCGTTGCTTCTGCCTCTCGATTGCCGCTTGGCCTGGTGCATGTTACTCGTGCCATTCACGCGTCAGTCGTTGCAGTCGGCCGCGCTGGCGCGAAAATATCAACCTCCAGGGGTGCCCTCTGGCAAGCTTCTGCTTCGCCCTGGCCTTCGACCCTTTCTTGAAGTGGTTCGAGCACGCCATCATCCAGCAGAGCAAGGGGATTGCGCGCTTGTGCGGACGACGTTGGCAGCACAGTGAAATCGTTGGAATGCCCTCCTACAGTGGCGAGCATCCTCAAGTTTGCGAGGCTTCCGGCAGGGCTCACCCTCGAATTTCGGAAGTGTCACTCGGTTCCTCTTCGCCCTTGGTCCGACGACCTCGAAGTGACGATTCGTTCTTAGATTGCCGGGCGCCTCCCCGATGGGATCGACGCGTCAATCGCCCCAGTCGCAAAATGTCTCGGTGCACAGTAACCTTCTGTGGCGTGCACCGGCTGAGAAATATCGCTCACGTGTCTCCGCGACTGCTGCTGGTGGTGCCCCCCCTGCTCCGGCTACAATTCTCTACAAAACCCATGCCCTCCCTACTCTCGGATGTATCGGACAACTTTCCCTTCCTCCCAAGCGCCTGCTTCGTCAAGAACTGTATGCCCTTCATCGTGTTCTTCGCATTCCGCCCAATTCCTTCTCTCGCGAGGATATGTTCTGCCCCCATACTTGGGGCTCGGTGAACATCGACAGCATGTTCGTTGATCTTATTTCAAGGTTGGAGCGCTCATCTCTGACCGCAGCCGCTTCCTGGCAAGACAATCTGGACATGCTGCGCTTTGTTGCCGCGGAGCACCTTTCTGTGGTCGGCCTTGCAGCCGGAGTGGTCTCTCCTAGCCGCTGGGACTCCACCCCCATCGCCTTGGTTCTACGCGACGCCTCGGTAGGATTACCCAGGCATCGCATCTTTGGGCGTATTTCACCACTTATCGTAATCCAAGCTCGCCATTTACTAGCTGAGCGGCGCCGTCTTGCGGGCCGAGTTCGACATCCCAGAGCGCAGTTGCGGAGCTTCGTTGCGGACAATCCGGGCGGCATTGTTCTCAGATGCTATTCCGGCGTTCATTGCGCGCGCACGCGGCGTCGCCGAGCGCACCGCGCGGCCTCGTGGATGTTCCTGACGTTCGTCTTCTCGCGCAGTCGCTTTCACCGGCGTGGTCAACAGCTATTCTGAAGACATGGGCTAATCCATGGGCAACCAGTTCGCGCCTCCACCTGGACGCGGTCGTGCCTTGCGCTTTCGGATGCGCGGGATGTCTGGACGATCTTGGACACTGCGTACTGCGCACCCCCCGCTGGTCGATGGCATTGGCCGCCGGGGCGCCGAACCCCTCTGATGCATTCCAGCGCGCGGCCTGGGCATTACCTAGTCTCCCTATCAGGTTGCTTCTCTTGGCGCCTTCGCACACAAATGCGCGACGGCTGGTCACGGCGTTCTCGGCTGATCATGCTGTTCGTCATCTTGGCCCCCCCGCGCAGCAAGACACTCCGACTCTTCTTCGAGAAGTTCGTGCTGCTTGGCTCCAGGCTGCAACTGCGGCGCCCAGAACATCGAGAACTACAATAAGATTGTGATGAAGTTATGAGCTGGCTGCGCCTTTCTCCAACGCCACACAGATACACCACGCTGAGATGACCGCGCCTTCCGATCAGAGAATGAATGTTTACATTGGGTTTTGAACATTGGGTTTTCATTTTAACATCGCCGCCCGTGGTATATAAACGTTAGCGCCACGCTTCGAGCGAGCGCCCGCGCGCGGGCGCCTGCCATCTCGCGCGCTGGCATTGCATTTGTATACGCTGTCCTATTCGCCATGTTCCGGTGGCTTCGCCTTCCGATCCGAGAATGATTTTTAACATTGGGTTTTTACCATCGGGTTTCAGAATAAACATCCCCGCCCAATGTATACAAAGGTAGCCATCTCGCGCGCTGGCATTGCATCGCGAATGCGTTTTCAAATGCACCACGTTTAGATGGTCGCGCCTTGCGATCAGAGATTGGCAGATTTCCCTGGGTTTTGACCATTGGGTTTTCGACTTAACATCGCCGCCCATGGTGTGGCAACGCATGCACCGCGCCGCAAGCGCGCGCGCTCGCGCGCGCTGGCGCCTGGCATCTCGGGCGTTACTATTGCATTGTGCATGGGCACCCCGCCCACGCGATGTCAGTTTCGGCGTGCTCCTCGCGCGCTTCGCGGCCCTATCGGGAGCTCCACCGAAGGCCTCGGCGGCGATGTCCACGCGCAGCCCCCCGCCCACCGCGCGCCCGTTTCGGCGAGCCCCATCGCGCACTTCGTTGCCCCACTGGGAGCTCCACCGGTGGCCCCAGTGGCCATGTCCGCACGCGCCCCCCCCCCCTTTTCCCCCCCCGCCACCGCCCCCGCCCACCCCGTGCCCATGTCGGCGCGCTCTCACGCGCTTCGCGGCCCGCAGGGAGCTCCGCCGAAGGCCCCAGTGGCCGCGTCCACGCGCGACCCCCCGCCCACCTTCGGCACGCCGCGCGCGCGTTTCGCGGCCGCCAAGGGGGGCCCACCGAAGGCCCCTGTGGCCATGCCCGCGTGCCGCTCCGCGCGCGCCGCATGCCCATTTCAGCGCGCACCTCGCGCGTTTTGTGGCCCTGCAGGGAGCTCCACCGAAGGCCCCAGTGGCCATGTCCACGCGCGGCCCCCCGCCCACCTGATGGCCGTGTCGGCGCGCCCTTCGCTCGTTTCGTGGTGCTCCACGGAAGGCCCCAGTGGCGATGTCTACGCGCGGCCCCCCGTCCACCTCACGCCCGCTTCGGCGCGCCCCTCGCGTGTTCCGTGGCCCCGCGGGGGGCTCCTCCGAAGGCCCCAGCGGCTGCGTTCGCCCACGCAGGCACGCCCCGTCGCGCGCGGTGTTGCACCAGAGGGAGCTCCGCCGAAGGCGCCAGTGCAACTTCTTGCGCGCGCCTGTTCGAGCGGCTGGACTGACTAGACGCCTGGAGTGACTGGAGCGCCGGGAGTGACGGAAGTGGCTGGAGTGACTGCAGTGAGTGGAGCGCCTGGAGTGTCTGGAGCGATTGGAGTGACCGGAGCGCCTGGAGTGAATGGAGTGACTGGAGCGCCCAGAGTGGCTGGTGTGAGAAGAGTGACCAGAGCGCCTGGAGTAATTGCAGTGGGTGGAGCGCCTGGAGTGGCTGGAGCGACCCAAGCAGCGCCTGCAGTGGCTGGAGAGACTCGAGTGACTGGAGCGCCTGCTATGGATGTAGTGACTGAAGTGGCTGCAGTGCGCTTGGAGTGGCTGGAGTGGCCTGGAATGTCTGGAGATACTGGTGCGCCTGGAGTGGCTAAGAGTGACCGGAGCGCCTGGCGTGAATGCTGTGGCTGGGGTCACTGGAGCGCCTGGAGTGGCTGGGGTGACTGGAGCGCCTGGTGTGGCTGGAGCGCCTGGAGTGGTTGGAGTGACTGGAGTTGCTGGAGCGCCCGGGACGTCTGGGGTGGCTGAAGTGATTGGAGTGGAGCGCCTGGAGTGTCCTGAGTGACTGTGACTGGAGCCCCTGCAGTGCTTGGAGTGCGTGGAGCGGGAGTGGCCGGAGTTCCTGGAGCACCTGGAGTGACTTAAGCGCCGGGGGCGACTGGAGTTTCAGGGGCGTGGACAGATTGGAGTGGTTTGAGTGACTGGAGTGGCTGGGGTGACTGCAGCCCCTGGGTGCTCGGAGTGACTAGAGTGACTGGGGCGCCTGCAGGGCTGGGGTCGGCTGGAATGGCTGGAGTGCCTGGAGTGGCTGGCGTGAGAAGAGTGGCTGGAGCGCGCGAGGTGCTTGGAGTGACTGGAGCGCCTGGGGCGCCTGGAGAGGCCGGAGTGAAGTGACTGGAGCCCATGGAGTATTTGCAGCGCCTGCGTGGCCTGGAATGACTGATGCTCCCGAGTGACTGGAGTGGCTGGAGTGACTGGAGTGACTGGAGCGCCTGGAATGGCTGGAGCGCCTGGAGTGGCTGGAGTGATTGGAGCGACTAGAGTGACTCGAGTGCCTGGAGCGCCTGGAGTGGCTGACGGGAGTGGCTGGAGCGACTGGACCGCCTGGAGTGACTAGAGTGACTGGAGCGCCTGGAGTGGCTGGAGAGCCTGGAGTGTTTGAAGTGACGTGGATGACTGGGGCGCCTGGAGTCACAGGAGTGACCCCAACGCCTGGAGTGGCTGGAGTGATTGGAGCGCCTGGAGTAACAGGAGTGACTGGGTTGACTTGAGCGCCTGAGGTGATTTGATTGATTGGTGCGCCTGGAGGCGCTGGAGTGACTTGAGCGCCTGGAGTCGTACATTGCTGGCCATGTCTCACAGTGCTAGCTGTCAACGTCACGTTTTGGTGGGACGCAGTAAAGAAGGAGGGCTCGCCTACTCACAGAGAATGCAATCAATCATGCCAACTCTTATGACCACGTGCCAATGCGGTTTACGGCAAGGCCTCGATGAATATATTCAGCGCGCGCAGTAGCAGCCGCTTTTGCTTTGTATTCGGTGGTCGCATTCACCTAGATCGCGCTGGGCAGACCGCGCCGTCGCCCATGTGGGTGGGGCAACGTGGGTACGCTCGCGCATTGTAGGGCCAGTCTTAGCAGACCTCTGTAAGGTCTTTGAGGTCTTGGTTGCTCTGCCAGAGCTGGCGAATATATACATAGCTATGTCGGCGCAGTTGTAAGCGTATCATGATAGGGCGGGCGTGGTCATTCGCCCAATGCGTCCATCATTGGCATCGATTGCTCCCAGAGCGCCATGCGTGACATTTCTGGCCCATTCGGGCATGCATGGGGAGGGGCAATTCAATCCACGACCATAAGACAATTGCGGAGGTTGAACAGGAAACGCCTTCAGGCACGCAGACTCGCAAGCGAGCGCTGCGTTGAACACGTCGTAGAATGCGAGCTGGGCCGGCGATTGCGTTCGTCGTCAGGGATGTGATTGTTGTCTCCGTGGTTGCTTTCTTGATTCTCGCCCTCCTCCCCCATATTCCCCCCCTCAACCTCCGCCCCCCGCGGCGCCTACCGCCCCTTCGCAGAGGACGCAGAGGCGGGGGGCGAGGGGTGGGGGGGGGCAAGGAAAGGCGCCCGCTGGGGGCAGGCAGCAAAGGATACGAAGACGCGAGGATGGCGAAGGGGGGAAATGGGCGAGGGGCAGGCGGATGAGAAATCAGGACGAGGAATGGATGCTGGAGCAACTGGCGCCCCCCCTGGCCGCACCGCGCATCGCGGGAGGGGGCGGGGGGGGTTGCGAGCGCCTGCGAGGTGCCACCCGCTCCTCGGCCGTTGGGATCTGGCGCGGAAGCGCGCTCCTAGCTGCGAGGGGCGTTCGCCGAATGTTGTCGGAGTTCTGCGGGGCGCGCTTGCGCTCCGTTCGCTGCGTTTCGCGCGCGCTCTCGGGGTCAGGGATTTGGGGCCGGGGAATGGGTGAATCGGGCTGCCGGTTTGATGCGGGCGGCCATGCGCGAACGCCCCTCCTCTCCTGAAACCTCCATGGGGTCGAGGAAGGGGCGCGGGAACAAGCGTAGGAGGGCCAAGCGGGGAGAAGCGGGGACTTCGGGACAGAGAAGACGAGGAGGGGGGAGGAGGAGGAGGATAATGAATAGGGTGGAAGATGAATCAGATGAGGAGGATAAGGGTGAGGGCGGCGAGCGCGAGGAGGGGGAGGAGGAGGCGTCGTCGACCAACCGATCCGAAACTTGATGGCCATACCCATGGGGGAAGGATGGGATTGCGCCTTTGTGCCCGCCCCCCCAGATTTTCTATTTAGGGTGTGTTTTTTTCGGTTGGCAGCTGCGCGCGTTGCGACCGGCGCCTGCCATTCGCATCGTCTGCGCGTTTGGATTGCTTGCGGTCTTGTGGATGATGTCGCGCGCCCGCAAAGCACGCCTTGCGTCTGTCGTTTTTTTTTTCGCGGCGCGCCAACTTAGGATGAACCGCGCTGACTTGGCTTAATGTTCAGCAGAGTTGCCCCCCCCCTGGCGCGAACTCTCACCTAGCGAGTGCGTGACGCGTCGTCTTGTGGAACATCGGCGGCGGTTTCCGTTCGTGCAGTTCGAACAGGGTACGCCCCTAGCATGACGCGCCTATCTTTGCGCGTCTCGCGCGCGCCAAAACGGCGAAGGGGAAATCACAAAAACTAGGCATTATGTCTGCAGGCATATGGTTACGTTTGATGTTTGTTTGAATATGGTTCGACGTATTTTTCAACGCGCTCTTTCGACATCACAAACGATATTTGTTGAGCATGTTTTATCTGTTGTTCCAAAGCTGTCCGTGGGAGGACATGCCCGACTTAAGTCCAGGACCATTTGCGCCGCCGCGACCCCATCAGCGTTGGATCGAGCGCGCCTGCGGGGGCCATTGGTGCTGTATTCGCAGGTGACGCTCCAATCCACGTGCGCAGGCTGACCTGTGCTGGGGTCTCGCGTGCACACGTCCAGTTTCGCCTTCTCCAGGACGTCCGTTTGTGCGCGGGCGCGCGCCAGTCCCGCATGCTGTCGTCGCGACCCGTGCGTGATCCGCCTACAGGGCAGCAGTAGGCATGCCACCCGTGGCGGCCCAGCGGCGCGTTGCACGGCAGACCAGTCTCGCCGTGTTTGCGCTGACATCGAGCGCCAAGCGGGCACAGTGGCACCCGTAAGCGCTTTCTGGAGGCCGCGATGAAGTGCTTGTCTGGAACGGAGTGGTCGCCGTCATCTCGGGGAAGCAACAGAACAGCGCCTGGCCCACCTGCGCCTCGGAATTGCAAGCGGTCGTCCTCCCCGAGCGCCCCGAGCAAACGCTGCCGCGCCGAGGAAAACCGTTCCTTGCCCCATTGCCCCTGCAGCTTGAGTCGGGGCTCTTGGAAGGTGCCCAACCATTCGAAAAGGTCGTCCCGTAGCTCGTAGCGCCGCTTCCGCCTGCTGCAACGATTGGAACGTCAAGGGGCATCGGGCCCGAAACTCTTGCCAAGCAGCGAAGCCAGCGCCGCGGGCCACGTCCTGCATGACGAGCGCGCAACTCGCGCCGTACGCGGCCGGCGCCGTCTCCTTAGCTGAGGGGAGAGCGCACCCCCCGTCGACCAGCCGCAAGGTCGCCTGCAACCTCTGCGTGGCATCAAGCGGGGCCTGCAGGAGGTCCTCGAGGCACCCGAACACGGCGTCGCCGAAGGTGTCCGTCCACGCCAAATTGCACGCAGCGCGGGGGTGGTGCGTCACCGCGCCTTGAGCAGAGGTGCGGAGGAGGACCCACGCTCCCTCAGCGGATAGCCCAGCTGTCTGGAGCTCTCCCAATCGCTCCCGTCTGCGTCAGCGTGGACCCGGACCCGCTCCTCCTCCTGCTGGAGCCACGTCGTTGTGTTCCCGAGGCACGTGAAGGTGTCGACCCGGGCCCGCTGCGCCGCCGGAGGCAAAACCGCCTCCGGATCTTTCGTCCAAGCTTTCGTTTTCGTTTGGTTGACCTGGAGGCCGGCATGGGTGAGCGCCGCGATGACTATCTGGATGGCCGTGTCGGCGTGTTCTGGCGGTCCGAACCCCATGATGGCATCGAGGCATGAGAAGACGCGGAACTCGGGGGAGAGCCTCTGAAGAGCCGCCTCGATATCACCCAGTGCGTCCGCCAAGGCAATGGCGAAGAAGCCAGGAGACAGAGGGCAGCCCTGGTCCACGCCGCGCGTGGCACGGATGGGGATGGCTGTGTCAACGTCGTTCCAGAAGAAGTGCGTGGTGGCGTTCGCCCCGAGCCAAGTCTGCGCGATGGGGTACAACGACGGCGCCCTGGCCGCAATTCCATCCATGACCCTTCTCCGCGGAATTGAATTGAAGGCGTTGGTTGCGTCAGAATTGAGGACGACCCCGTTGGGGCAGGCTTTGGTAAGCGCAGCAAAGGTTTGATGAAGCAGCTCGCACCCCGCCCTCCTGCCGACGGCATACTGGCGGGCTCCGCGCACGTTCCGAATCTCGTCTTTGAAGACCTCGCAGGCAGCTTTCCCAGCCAGACGGCAACTGACCTCTCCGCAAGCACTGGGACGTGGGCCCCCTGAAAGCTTGTGAAGCGCCAGCAGCCGGGCCCCCAAATTTGCCTCCATGGCTTGAGGCGACAGCGCGCCGTAAAGAAGCAATACCACCACTCGGGCGACGGCGGTGGCCGCTTCTGCGTCACTGGGGACTGTTTGCCAGTGCTCGAAGCGACTTCCATTCGGCCCAGGGCCAGACCTCTTGAGGCTACGGCGGAGGTGTCGCTTCACCGCCTCAACCAACGCTTCTTTGGTTTCGGCGTCCGGGGCAGCCGGCGCAGGACCTGGGTGTCTGCCCGTCTCGCCGTCGGGAAACAGTGCTTGAGGCGCTTCTGGGACCTCGGGGCCGCGCGCGACGACCGCTGCTCTGGATGCTCGTGCCATGGCCTTGCTGATCGAGCCCTCCTTGAGCAAGGGCGCCCTCGAGGGCGCGAAGTTATTCCCTCCTTGAGCAGGGTCTCGACCTCCCTGGCATCCTCTTCTGGGGTGGGTCGGCGCCCCCCGCGCCGCGGACGGCGCGCACCTGTGGTCATGGCCGTTCGCCATACGCTCCCCCAGTCGCCATCAATTCATATGTTTTTGCGCCTGCGGCGGGCCGATCCAATCCATCTTATCTTATCCAGTCCATTTCTTCCAATCCAACTCATCCATCTTATCCTATCCAATACAATCCACCCAACCCAATTCATCCGTGAGAGACAGAGAGAGACAGAGAGAGAAAGATCTGATATCAAGGTGACAGGCTGGAGGTCAGTCATGGTGGGCAGTCGTTCAGCGTCGTGCCGGGCTCACCTCGTCGGGGACCCGGAGCACGGTCGGCACGTCGTGGGCGCGGCTGGTGCAGGAGACGGAATCCCACCTGACGAGATTCGGAACGGCACCGTTCGAACACTCGGGCCTCCCCCCCGCCGCTCTCTCGAGCTCTTCTGGTCAATCCCCAGGGTGGCCATCGTATGGCTGCTGACGCCGAGCGTAGGGGTCCGCCAGGGGCTCTCCCACGGTCTGCGTAACGCGCCCGCTTTGCTTTGAGCACGTTCTGCACATGCTCGGCTTGGGTTTAGCCGCCCTGGCCGGTCACAGTGGCTCCGCACGACGTCCTGCTGCGGCGGGGGGAGCGCGTCCGTGCCGACCACCGCGTCGTAGGGCCAAAGGCCTCCCTCCACGCATCCTGGGCGGTAGAAGACTTTGTGGGCGAGCGCTGTGCTGAACGCTCGTATGTCTCCTCGTCGTACAGGCGCCTTGCATGTCAAAGCGTGACAGTGGCAGCCCCTCGCCTTCTGCATGGCATCACCCCCCCCCACGTTGTAACCCAAAGATCCCGGCGCGCGATAGGGGCTGGGTGCGGAGCGGGCGGCGCTGGCGGCATCCCCGCGACCTAACTTGCAGGCGCGCTGGGGAAGGCTGGCCACTGGCAGGCGAACGCGAGAAGCAGGCCAGAGGTCCAAGTGTCAAGCCCTCCGCTTCCCGCCGCCACCACGCCTGCG
Organism: Prorocentrum cordatum; assembly: GCA_963575745.1. NCBI lineage: Eukaryota > Dinophyceae > Prorocentrales > Prorocentraceae > Prorocentrum > Prorocentrum cordatum. Next base: position 210,111 of record CAUYUJ010015567.1, on the reverse strand, counting down.
CTGCAGAGCCGGCAGACCCAAGGTCGAACGTGGGCGTCGCATCCCATGGCGCCCAGTGCAGCAAAGCCGGTGACTGCCCGCCACCCGCCGCACAGCAGAGACTGTGAAGCCATCCACGGCATTGGGTTCCCAGAGACCACCGCCATGATCTGGAGCGCCGGCCCCAGTCCCTTCAGGGCGCCGTGGGGCAACCCCCCCCGTGCAAGCTGGGAGCCAAACGTCGGAGCGCATGACGAACAGGAGACATCGGAGCATCATCAAGTCGCACGCCAGGCTGGTGAGAAGGAAGGCTGCGTCGAGGATTGCTCCCGTGCAGGTCCCTGGCTGCGGGAGCCAGTCAGGCTTGGCTGGGCTTGGCGAACTGCCTTGTGAGTGGCCCGACTGCGCCCCCGATGCGTCCGCAGCACACGAGCGCATGTGGTGCACGTCCCCTCCTCCCCTCCCTCCTCCACTCCGCCCCCCCTTCCTGGCATCCTCCAGCCCCCGTCGTGCGCCCCCTCGCGCCTCCCTTCTCCTGCCCCCTGCCCCTCCATGGCCCCAAGACTGCGTCGTGGCCGCCTCGTCGTCGCCTTCGTCTTCGTCCGTCGCCTCCGTCGCGCCGCCGTCTCCGCGACACGCCCGCCGTCGCCCCTCGTCGGCCCCCTGGCGTCTGGCCGCCGCCGCCGCCGCCCAGCCGCCCCCGGCAGGATCCAGGCGCTGTGGCGGGGTGGCCGGGCGCGCTCGGCCGCGGGGGCGGCGCGGCGGGCGGCCGCGGCGGAGCGCTCCCGCCCCGGGGGGCGGTGGTGGGGGAACAAAACGTGACAGAAACGTAAGAACTCGGAGGTCCGCGCGGATTTCTCGGATCGGCGCTGGACCCCCCTCTCTGGCGCGCGGAGCGCGCCAGGGGCGGCGCCGGAGGCGCCGGCGGGGGCCCCGGCGCCGATCCGAGAAATCCGCGCGGACCTCCGAGTTCTTATGTTTATGCCATTTTTTGTTCCCCTAGGTGGGGAGCACGGGGGCGGAGGTGGGGTCAGGCTCTAGGCCTCTCAGATGGGGTGACCGAGCAGAGGGGGTCGGAGGATCGCGCCGCTCTTTGCCGATGCATCGGCGATGCGGCTCGATGTGAAGCCCGATCTGCTTCGCGTCGACGTCGCCAGTGCATCGTCCACGTCGACGATGCGGCGCGATCATTCGACCCTGTCGACTCGGACCCAATCTAGGAGGCCTCTACAGACTTCCTCGAGCCATAAAAAGTCATCACGGACGGTTTGTCGCTACTTTCGACCTCCGGGGGCCCTTCCCGGGCCTCGGGGCCGTCCAAGAATGAATCGGGACGAAACAGGTCCCGGGGAAGGAGTCCAGACTTTACTTTTGGGGGTGGAAGTTATGAATGAGCAAGTCATAACACCACGGGTCAGGGGGGGGGGGGCGAGGAGCGGGGGGTGCGCGAGAAGGGAAAGCGGGAAGGCGTAGGTGGGGGGGGAGGCCGAGGGAGGGGGGGTCGAGGGAGGGGAAGGCGGAGAGGGGGGGAGGAGGCGGAGGGGGGGGGGCGAGAGAGGGGAGGGGGGTCAAGCTAGGTGCGCTCGCGTCATACCTGACATCCTACCCCTCCCTCACATCCCTTACCATGGCGTAGATCCCCTCTCTACTCGCACAGTCGGATGCCGTCCTGCGTGCCCCGAGCCTCTGCGATTGCCGGCACTTGAATACGCCGTGCTCCTCCCTCCTCCCTCCTCCCTTCTCCCTCCTCCCTCCTCCCTCCTGCCTCCTCCTCCTCCTCCTCCTCCTCCTCCTCCTCCTCCTCCCGGCGCGATGACCATCTGGGCAGGGTCCATGAGAGGGAACGCCTGCCGCACGCCAGCACCAGACGCCCGCGCCAGCGGCCGCACCGACGCCAGCACCGACGCTACCCGTAGCGCTCCGAACACAACTTTCAGGCTGAAGTGACTGCCGTGCCTTCTGGTTGGCTTCCGGATTGCGGATTCGTGTGTGGCCCACGGAAAATTCCCCAATCAGTGCTTGCACTGGAGGGGTCCTAGCGGAAATTGAAAGACTTGGCGAAAGTTTCGTTATTGGTTCCAGGCCGATTTTGGTGGGTTCCGGGTTTCTGGGTTCCCGGTCGATCTCCTTTGGTGTAATGGGTACACCTACGGCTGTTTCTGCGGCGACAGCGAGACATGCGTGGTTGACGGGTGGCCCACGACAGTGGGAAGAAACCGCCAAACAAGCGGCTACGATGCCTTGTGAAGCACAGGAGTGGTCCTGGACCGCCGCGGAAATTCTGCAGGCGAGCATTGGAACATGGCGTTGCCTAGTGGAGACTATCTGGTTGAGGGTGTGGTATGGGATGCCGAGCACCCAACTCAAACGAACGGGTGCCGATCGGAAGGGCAGTCGTTGGGCCTCGGCAGTCTTCTTGCTGGGCCAGCAGCCAGTAGGACTCTCGCCGTTTCTGTGAGCGTTGGGGTCTTGGCATCTGCTGGGCCCTGGGCAAACTCCACGTTGGGATCATGAACCGTCGAAGCATCCAGCAGGCGGCGACGCCCACACCTACGCCCTACCCAACGCCTTTGCCGACGTCGCCACCGACGCCCTACCCGGCGCCCCACGGCGTTCCCGACGCCCGACCCGACGGCGTTCCCGACGCCCCAGCCGACGGACAACCCGACGCCCTACCCGATGCCATCCCCGACGCCCAGACGTACGCCAAGCCAGGCGTATCCTCCAGGTGGGCCATCGCCACATCCGACACTCGCTTCCTCAGCTCCCAATGCGGGACCAGCGGAAGCGTGGCTGCCACATGCGACCCCCGCCTTCAAAATTTGCATGGCGAGCGGATCGACTTGATGAAGCCAGGGCGGCATATTCTCATAAGCATCCCTCGTGGAGAGCGCTGAAGATGCATCGCGTCGCGTGCAGCAGCGCTGTTTCGCGTGCAGCCCGATGCACACCGAGCGGGTAGACAGTGCACGGACATGCGCTTCCTGGACTTGAGCACGACCAGGTATTGAGCGGAGGCAAAACAAGCCAGAGGATATGAGCACGGTGTGTGGCAGTGTGGGGCCGAGACCCTTGAGCGGGTTGTTTTCAGAGTGCGGTCGAGTTGCAGGCCGTGCGTGGGCATACGCGCAGCGGCGTGGCGTATCTGGGCGTGCTCTGGGCGCACTTCGAGACGAGCGGGGGGTGTTGTCGGAAGTCTTCTGGGAGAAGACGGCCACAAGTACGTGAACACTCCTCCAGATGGATGTGCGAAGCGCAAGGAGGTCCACACAAAGGCAGCACACACAAGCACAACAAACACAAGCACAACCACAAATAGTTACTGTGTAGTTTCTGTTTCAGGCCTTCTGGCGCTTTGTCCTTGCACTCCTCCAGAGGCTCTCCTCCTCCTCCTCCTCCTCCTCCTCCTCCTCCACCTACCCTCCTCCTAATTACCCTCCTCCTCCTCCTCCTCCTCCTCTTCCTCCTCCTCGTCGTCGTCGTCCTCCTCCTCCTCCTCATCCTCCTTTTCCTCCTCCTCCTCCTCCTCCTCCTCCTCCCTCCTCCTCCTCCTCCTCCTCCTCCTCCTCCTCCTCCTCCTCCTCCTCCCCCCAATCCTCGTCATCCTCCTCCTTATTCTCCTCCTCCTCCCCCTGCTTCTTTCCTTGCCATGAAGCAGACCAGTCCTGAGGGAAACGTATCCTGAGGTTTGTCCCCGCTTTCGGGCTCCCGTATTTCCCCAGCCCCCAGGACCGTCCAAGAACGAGTCAGGACTGGATCCCTTTGGACCCGTCCTGGGGGAAAGCCCTGGCCAGGATCCAGGACCCGATCTCGTCGGTATCCGTCTCTTTCATGGCAACCTCCCCGCGCGCGGATGGATCGGCGGCCGCGGGGATGTGGATGGGGAGGAGGGGGAGAGAGAGATGTAGAGGTGGCAGGGCCATCTTGGACGCGGCGCCGAAGAGATTGGTCGGGCAGCCCATTGGTTCGTGCTTTCTAGCCGTTGCTGACAGAGGGAGAGACACAGAGAAAGAGAGAGAGAGAGAGAGAGTAGGGGACCGACTCCATAATTGATGTACCCCTTAATGAATTACCACGTCGAACCTATAGACGAATACGTATGTCTACAACGTTCTAGGCATCGCTCATGGATTCGAAGAGAAGCGCATCAAGTCTGGGGTCAGTCAATTCTGCCGTTGATCCCTCACTCGGAGAGAGGGAGAGAGAGAGAGAGAGAGAGAGAGAAAAAAAAGAGAGAGAGAGAGAGAGACAGAGAGAGAAAGAGAGAGAGAGAGAGAAGCGTGAGAAAAAAAAGAAAGAGGGGGAGGATGGGGCGAAGGGCAGAAGAGCGAGGAGCGGGTGGGGGCAGGGAGAGCAGATGCAGAGGCCCAACGGGAGCAGGGGAGACAGCAGCACCCGCGGAAGAGGGGGCGAGACACTGTCCCGCCGCCGCCGTCGGCTCATCCGCATCATCATCATCCTCTTCTTCCTGCTGCTCGTCATCCTCCTCGCCAGCATCTTCGTCCAGATCCTCATCCTCGGCAGCACCATCCTCCTGCTCCTGCTCCTGCTCCTCCTCCTCCTCCGACTCCGACTCCGACTCCGACTCCTCGCGTGCCCACCGTCGGCCGCCGCCGCCGAGGACGCCGAGCGGCGGCGCGCGGCCGCCGCCGAGGACGCCGAGCGGCAGCACGCCGAGGACGCCGAGCGGCAGCACGCCGAGGACGCCGAGCAGCAGCAAGCCGAGGACGCCGAGCGGCAGCACGCCGAGCGGCAGCACGCCGAGGACGCCGAGCAGCAGCACGCCGAGCGGCAGGGCGCCGAGGACGCCGAGCGGCAGGACGCCGAGGACGCCGAGCGGCAGCACGCCGAGCGGCAGGCTGCCGAGGACGCCGAGCAGCAGGACGCCGAGCGGCAGGCTGCCGAGGACGCCGAGCGGCAGGACGCCGAGCGGCAGGGCGCCGAGGTGGAGCGCGAACCCGCCGCGCCCGCGCGGGGTCCCTTGGCGCCTCGGGAGAGGACCGCCGTGGGCAGAAGCGGCCAGGGCTTGACCCATAGGCGGTGTCTCGGCCAGCTCGTGGGCCGTCTTGTTTTTAGTTGTGTTTTGCGTTCGAGGCGAAGGTAAGGCCAAACGAGGAAAAACGAAACACGAAACAAACACCGCTTAGGTCCAGCCCTGGAAGCGGCTCCGCCCACTGGGCACGGACGTCCCCGGAGCACCGAGATCCGTGCCAGTCGCGGCGTTTTTTGTTGTTCATTTGTTCTTCTAGGCCACGGCCTCGGGAGGTCTTCTCCTTTGGGGGTCGGGAAAAGGAGGACGAGGACGAGGACGAGGACGAGGACGGAGACGAGGAGGACGAGGAGGAGGAGTAGGAGGAGGAGGAAGCAGAGGAGGAGGAGGAGGAAGCGGAGGAGGAGGAGGAGGAGGAGGAGGAGGGCCTCTGGAGGAGTGTAAGGACAAGGCGCCAGGAGGCCTGAAACAGGAACTACACAAGCAGTTTGTGGTTGTGCTTGTGTTTGTCGTGTTGGTGTTTGCCTTTCTGCTGGGCTCGGGAGGCCTTCTCCCTTGGGCCAAGGGGGCCAGGAGTCGAACGTGCGTCCAGGACGGGAAGGTGCCCCCTGGGGGTCGGGAGGAGGAGGAGGAGGAGGACGAGGTCGAGGACGAGGACGAGGACGAGGAGGAGGAGGAGGAGAAGGAGGAGGAGGAGGAAGTGGAGGAGTAGGAGGAGGAGGAGGAGGAGGAGGAGGAGGAGAAGGAGGAGGAGGAGAGGGAGCAGGTGGGGCCCGCGGGCGGGAAGCATCGCGTCGTGGGATGCCCAGGGAGGGAGGGGGGCTCACACAGGGGGCAGCCTTCGAGGTGTGACGGGGGAGGCTCACACAAAGAGGCCTGCGAGGTGCACGTGGGAGGGAGGGAGGGAGGGAGGGATCTGGTCGACCCAAACGGGGATCTGGTTGACCCACTGGTTGACCCAGTATATTTGCAATACAGTTGCCTCAAATCTATTGCACCACCCCCTCTCAGCAGGTCCCCCCTTTGGGTCAACCAAGAGGTAGGAGAGGAGGATGAGGCTCCCAAAGACCTCCAGGGGTTTCCCAAGACGAGCTCCAGGCACTTCCATGGCCTTCTGGCCAGTCCAAGCCCAGGGCGCTTCGGACGACGGCCAGCCAGTCCTAGAGAAGTTCCAGGACCCGTTTCCGTCAGGTCCGGGCCTCTCGTGCCCCATGCCCTAGGACGAGGCCCAGAGATCCATCGCCGCTGCGCAGCTGGGAGGAGGAGCTGCAGAGCATGCCTCCTGGTCACCTGGCGCAGGCATTCCTGGCCGTGGCGGACGAGTGCTACGAGTCCGTGCTGCACCCCGCCTCGCCCGCGAAGCGGGCGTCGGCACCCGAGGTGGTGGAGAAGGGGCGGCTGCTGCAGCGGCGGCCGTCTCTGGCGTCCACCGCCGAGAGGCTGACGGCCGAGGAGATGAAGAGGTGGCTTGCGCGCCAAGCGGCCGCCGCCACAGCGGAGCGCGCCAGGAAGACGAGGGAGGCCGAGGTAGAGAAGCTGCTGCGGGAGAAGGCCCTGCAGCGCCAGCAGGGGAAGAGGCCGAAGGACAGGAAGAAGATGAAGAACGCCGGCGAGAGCATCCTGGGGGCCCAGCGCGGGGATGCCGAGGAGCAGGCTGCGGGGCCTCACCCTCCCGCTCCGGTGGGCGAGCCTGCTCCCCCGTGGGCCGCGATGGGCCGCGGCGCGAGCGTGGCGCGGCTGGCGCAGGTGCCGACCCCGACCAGCGACAAGCCGCGCGGCAAGGTTCGAGACACGATCGGAATGGGTGCGGAAGGAACGGAGACGGAGATTTGGCAGCGGTTCACGCTCGTTTTGTCCAGGAGTCGCCGTCGGCGTCGAAGGTCGCCTGCTCAGCAGCGGCCCCCCGATGGTTCTGGGCAACATGCGCTGCTGGTCACCGTGTAACTTGTTCCACTGCCCGATTTCGGGCGTGCCAAAAGGTCGTCCACGTGCATGTGCACCACCACACGCACCAGGACCGAGCGAGGAGAAAGCACGCCGATCAGTCGTGCCCTGCTCGATCTCTTCCCTCAGGGTGCCTGAGCCAGAGGGCTTCTGCCCGTAGGCGTGCTCAGCGCGAGGGTGGCTCTTCTGCCCCCTCCCGAGGAGGCCGAGGCCGCCCCGGCGCCCGCCAGCCCAGGGCAACCCCCACGACCGTCGTTCACTGATCAGCCCCTGGCGTCTACTGATCAGCCGTGCCCTGCTCGATCCCTTCCCTCGGGGTGCGTGAGCCAGAGGGCTTCTGCCCGTAGGCTTAAGTCGGGCCTGTCCCCCTACAGGGGACTTTTCGACGAAAAATAAAAAATACCCCCCAAATGCCCAAAAATTGACAAAAAATACTTGAAAAATAGTCCCCAGATTTTTTTTGACTATTTAGAAGTATCTTTTTGGGGTATTCTTAATTTCGTCGAAAGTCCCCCTGTAGGGGGACACGCCCGACATAACCGTAGGCGTGCTCAGCGCGAGGGTGGCTCCTCTGCCCCCCCCCCCCCCCCCCGAGGAGGCCGAGGCCGCCCCGGCGCCCGCCAGCCCAGACCAGCGCGGGCGGGCGCCTTCGGAGCCAGCCCTGGCGGCTTCGCCCCAGCGGCGGTCCCCGCCGCTGGCGCCGGCGACGCCGGCGACGCGCAGGCTGAGGCCGGACGGGGCTCGGACGAGAACACGACGACAAATAAAAAATACCCCAAAAGTAGCAAAAAACAAAATCCAAAAATAGTCTGGGGACTATTTTTGTATCATTTTTTTTAACATTTTCGGGGCATTTGTGGGGTATTTTTTTTTATTTTTCGTCGAAAATCTCCCTGGACAGGCCCGACATAAAACAAGTCCTCAGAGCCCCGAATCATCAGGGGTGACTCGGGTCAGGGCGAGCTCGGGTTCGCCTTTCGGGAGTCCGTGCCCGAGTTTCCCCGTGCCCGAGGTACCCCGGATAATTCGGGCGTCCGGAGCCCCGAATCATCAGGGCTAACTCGGGTCAGGGCTAACTCGGGTTTTTTTCGGGAATCCAAGCCCGAGTTACCCCGGGCCCGAGTTACCCCGAATGACTCGGGCGCCCAAAGTCCGTTCCTGAGCGTTCTGGAACGCTCTCAAAGCGTTCGGGAACGCTCTCACAGAAGGCCGCGGCGCCGAGGGCATCCTCCAGAACCGCCGGATCTCGGAGATTCTCGATGTTTTCTCACCCCATGTTCCTGAGATCCGACGTTGCAAAACATTGCAACCGTGCAAGAAGTCACCATCGGAGCCCCGGACCCCATCTTTCGGCGCTGTTTTGTTTCGAGCCGGATCGATCTGTGAGGGCCCCGGGGCCCGAAATTGGGCGAAATCGCCCGTTGTGAGAAAATTCCGGAGGTGAAAAATTCACACACTGACGCAATTAACCGTCGACTCCCAGGATCATATCGGAAAGTACGGAAACGGGGGGGAAGAGGAAAGCTCAGAGAGTATGGGAAAACAGAGGGGGGGGATCCTGGGAGTTGTGTCTATCCGTAAGGGCTTCGCCCCCCTGCCACCGACCCCTCTCTCTCAGAGTGGGACTTGCCAGAGCTGTGTTGGGATGTGTGGACGCTGACGTGAAGCAATGTCGGGATGTCACAAACTGCGGAATATCTTACAACTACCAGTATTGCACATTTTCGAGGGTTTATGGCTTCGGAGACGCGAATCTTGTATAACGTATAAGAGGTTCATGGCTTCGGGGACGCGAGCGAGGACGCAACTATTGCATACTTTCCGAGGTTGTATGGCCTCGGGGACGCGATTGCTGCGCAGTTTAGGAGATTTTATGGCGTCGAGCAAACATTGTGTAATTTACTAGGGTTCATGGCCTCGGGGACGGACAGATCGTGTAATTTACAAGGGTTTATGGCTTCGGGGACGCGAATATGGCATAAGTTACGACGGTTTATGGCTTCAGGGACGCGAATATGGAGTAATAGATTAGGGAATATGGATTCGGGGACGCGAACATCACGTATCTTTACGTGTCCCACGCCCCCCCAGGAATTTAGACAATGCGATCTGGGTGTGGTGAAAATGCTGGTTTGGGGCTCGCCCCCTTCGCGCGGTCAGTAACAATTTGCAGTAAGGAAGCAGAAAACTGGAAACCGCAACTGGAACAGGGAGCTGCAATCCTCACCCTCGCAGCCTGATGGCCCCCTCAAGGCGGCCGGCGGATTTACTGGTGTGCCCCAGCTGGGCTCCTTGAAAAACACTGCAGCGCCAGGATCCGAGGGCCGTCCTGGCTTCGTCCCGTGAGGCTCGAGAGCGCCTCGAGCAGCCCGAGCCTCGGCTTCCTGCCGCCGGTGCCCAGCGCGGAGCCGCGGCGGCCGGAGCCCGCCCGCGCCCTGGGCGCGCCCTACGCGGAGCCCGTGCGCCGGCCGGGCGCGCGCGCGGCCGCCGCGGTGCGCTGAGGCGGCCGCGCCGAGGCGGCGCGGGGCGTCGAAGCGCCCGGCGAGGCGCACCAGCGGCGGCGCCGCCCAGACCTCCTCGCGCTGTGGAAGAATCGGGTTGGCCCAAGTGGGGGTCCAGCGGCAAAGGGGGTGGTGCAATAGATGTGGTGCCATGGATTTGTGGGGCTGCTATAGGTTGGGGCGTGCAAGACATTTCGGGGCGCAGATGTATTGCCGCAGTTTCGCGTGCAATGCAGTACTTGTTACTTGCAAAACAGTGCAGCACAATTCTCCGGCGCAGCGCATTTGCAATACAATTGCCCCAGATCTACTGCACCACCCCCTTTCAGCTGGACCCCATTCTTGGGTCACCCAAAAAGAAAAGATCACGACGCGAGGTTTTTCGCCATCTTCGGCCTCCGGGGGCCCTCCCCGGGCCTGGGGACCGCCACGAGACGATGCGGGACGGAGAGCCGGTCGCCGGAATGGGGCCCAGGCCTCGGCCTGCCGCTGGCGGCGCGCACCAGCAAAGGGGCCCAGGGTGCACGGCCTCCCCCGGGGCCGTAGGCGACCCGAGGGCGGGAGGGCGGGGAGGGGGAGGAGAAGGAGGAGGAGGAGGAGGAGGAGGAGGAGGAGGAGGAGAATGATGATGATGATGATGATGAGGAGGAGGAGGAGGAGGAGGAGGAGGGGGTCGACGTTGTGATACAAAAATCACGACCTCGGAGGTCTGGGCGACGGGGCGGCGCGGGGTGTCGGAGCGCCCGGCGAGCCGCCCGGGCGGCCCGCAGAGGCCCGGATTTTTTCCCGCATGTGCCCCTGATTTTTTCTGCCGTGCGGCTTGTTCCTGCTCCGTCCTTCGTCCTCCTCCTCCTCCTCCTCCTCCTCCTCCTCCTCCTGTCAAGCCTTTGTGTGTCGAGTCCTTTCTGGGGATAGGCCCGTCACACACACACACACACCTACACACACACGCACGCACGCACGCACGCACGCACGCACGCACGCACACGCACACGCACACGCACACGCGCACGCACGCACGCACGCACGCACGCACGCACGCACGCACGCACGCACGCACGCACGCACGCACGCACGCACGCACGCACACACACACACACACACACACACACACACACACACACACACACACACACACACACACACACACACACACACACATACACACACACACACACACACGCGTACAGTGCGCCGACTGATTTCCAGGGGATTTCATTCAGGCGTGCCCGCGGCTTGAGGAGCGCCCAGAAGGGCGGCGCGTGTGCAAGTTTCCATGGGAGGTGGTCCGAAGGATGGCAAAACGCGCCAGAGGTCATTTCCCAGGAGTCGGCAACAACCTTACAGCACATGTCCGCATTGCCCTGGTTCTGGGGTATTTCTTAGCAAGGCTGGGAAGCAGGGGTGGAAAGCATGCGCGTCCTGTGGCATTTTGTGGAGCGAGCTCGGCAAGGCCCATCAGTTGCAGCAGCGCAGTGTTTCCTTTGCCGACGTGGTTGCACGACGAGATGCTGCAGGAGGCATACGGCCCATCCTCAAACCAGGACCGCGGCCAGTTTCAGGTGCTGCCAGCGGACTGGCGGCTGTCCTCCTGCCGCAGTACACCAAGGCCAAGGAGGACAACGACACCACCAAGCAGCAGGCACTGCTCGCGATCTGCCCAGAGCTTGGAGAGCTCTGGAAACCGCCACCAGTTAAGTCCCCCGAGGAGCAGCTGGCAGCGGCCGCGCAGAAGCTTCGGCAACTACAGATTCAACAAGGCAAAATCAAGGAGCAGCTGGTGGCGGCTGCTCTGTCTCAGATGGAGCTCCTCCACCGCCTCAGTGAGAACTTGGAGAAGTGCTTGGCAGCTCAGGCGGAGGTCCACAGCATGGTGGGGAAGACCACTGGGGGGCAGCTACCGCGGCAGATCAGGAGAAGCCCCAGGAGGAGACCGAGTCCCCAGATCCTGGCGCAGACGACTTGGAGGCGCTAGGAGTTGAAGGAAAACGAGAGTATGAAGAGGTTAAGAAGGCAGCAGCTGAGGCGTCGGCGACGCTCAAGCAGGCGGCGGCAGCAGGCCAACATGCCAAAGAAGCAGCTGAGCGACTTCGTAAGCTACACAAGGGAGTCAACACCAAGCGGAAGAAGAGCAGCGACGGACCGGCGCAGGCTACCAGCGCAGGCCTTCAGGACACCACCAAGGAAGTCGAGCAGGGCGTCCGCGCTGAGAACCTGGACTTCACAGATCCTGAAGCCGTCAACAAGCACATTGAGGCAGCGGCCCAGTTCAAGATCAAGGCCAAGGCGCGGGCGGCTGCAGCGGCAGCTGCCAGCGGCGGCGAAGGCGCATCAGCTGGGCCAATCTGCGGGCAACTCCAGCGGACGCGTCGCCCAGCCCAGAAGTGCAGGTGCATCTGTGGACCGCGCGCTACACGTGCCGTTCGCGAACGTCACTCACTTCGGCGAAAAGGTGCGGCACTGCGTGCAGCACGCCAGTTTTGACATTGTCGGCGCTGCGGAGCACCACATGTTCGGTAACGCCACGAAGATTGAGGCCATGAAGTTGCGGCGCCAGGGGTGGCATTCGCAGCGCGCGTGGACTCCAGCTACACCTACGGGGCGGAGAGCGACTGGTACTCATGGGGGAACCTGCTGGATGGCGCGAGCAGGGCTTCTTACTTCAGCACACCTACCTGATGCGACGGGGAAGAGCGTGTTCCAGCATAGCCTGAAGGACGTATCAGTTATGATCTGGAGACTCAAGGGGGTGACCATAGCGTTGATCTGCATCTACGTAGACTCGGGCAAGGGCATCGAGAACGAGAATGCGAGCAAGATGCTCCAGCTGACGCGCGTGGTCAAGTCCTTAGCCGCGCCGTGGGTCGCGCTTGGCGATTGGAACAACGCGCCAGAGCAGTTCGCAAATACCAGGTGGCTGCAAGCCCTCGGAGGCGAACTCCTTCTACCAGCGGGCAGCCCATTCGCGTGCACTTCGGGCATAGGGCGGCTCATCGACTACGGTGTCTGCTCACGCAGTTTCTTCCCAATGGTCAAGAACTTCAAGGTGGCGCGAGATGCGCCGTGGAGTCCGCGTCTCGGACTCGATCTGTCGCTGGCAGCCAGGCCGGCAGCGGTCAGTACCCAAGCGCCGCGACAACCCATCCAGTTGCAGATCTCAACGCAGAAGACCAAGGTCCGGAAGGGACCCAGACGAGCTCAGCGCAACCGAGAGCTTCGCGCATAACTGGCCCAGCCATAAGACGACCCCGCACGACATCCACCGAGACCTGCTGGAGGAGCACCTGAAGGAGGTCAGAGGCAAGGCGACGGATGACATGTGGATGGAGGCGCTGCACCAGTATTGTGACGTACCAGTGGACATGGCGGCCGCAGTTACCCGGCGCTCCTGGAACTACCGACGGGGCCCAGAGGGGGCTGATCTACTGCGACGGCACTTCGGCGGGGCAGAGCAGCCGAGACGTCGTTGGCGCTTCTACAAGGGCACTCGACACAACGTAGTCAATTTCGAGGAGGCGCACCACATTTTCAGAAGAAGAAGAAGAAGCAGTCCACCAGCAAGGATCTGACCCCTTCGAGAACAACGCCATGCGCAAGGAAGCCAAACTCTGGGAAGCGGTTGCAGTGCGGCTACGAGAACTAGCAGTATTACAGCGGAGCCACGCCGACGCCAACACCACCAGGGCCGCGATCACCACCGGCAACCGCACGCGCCAAGAGCTGATCACCATCCGCGACAGGGACGCCGGCAAGCACGACCCGAGGGGCTTACAGCTCCATGGTCAGGTGCTATCACGGATTGGACTACAACTTGGGTTCCCAGCAGAACCAACCAACACCAGCGACGAGCAGCCACCAGACACGACTTCAGACATCGACGAGGGTCCTCGACGGTTGGTCATGCGTACGCCCGCCAATGTTCAGCGCCACCAATGCACCGACGTGATTTTTGGCAGCACATTCGAGGTCGGAGGTGCTGTCTCGGAAAACATGGGGCTCGGTCAATGGGTTTCCTCCGTCCCGCGTCGAGGCGTCGGGCCAAAGGTCTCTGAGGTCTCTGAGCGAGACGCGCCCGGTATGCTGGGCCGCGGGGTTCATATTGGGCAGAGGCCGATGGCTGTAACCTCGGTACTCATCAGGAGGTAGTCGTCGCCAGTTTTGCCGAAACACGCAGTCTGGAGGGACCAGTGACGACTTCGGGCACAGCAGAGGGCAAGCTCAACGTTCCAGAGACGGAGGGGACTGCCCTGTGCTCGCAGCACCTCAGAGGACCCGCGTTACCAGGTAGGGCGGGACCCCATGGGGCAGCCATGCCGGGCGTGGAACCGTTGGAGGAACGGCAGAGCACCCTCACAGATACAACAGCCTGGCCACCAGCGACGATCTGAAGCGTGGAGGGCAGACAGTTTGGCAACCGTGATCAGAAAGGGCAACGGCCATCCACCAGTGAAGGTGAGCTGGGCCCGTTCGATTTTATCGATTTAAAATCTGACGAAAGACAGGGCCAAGGCCAACGACAAGCAAGGCAAGACTACGATTAACCGCGTCAAGACCAACAAGTTCGGCATACAGATTCACACGTAACTCCACCGAATGCATCCATGCAGATTCTGTCTACAATCCAAGGGGGCCTCATTTCCTAAGTACGTCAACGAGCTGAGCGGCACGCGCGATTGGCGTGGCAAGATACACGGCGTCAGATACGGCACTGGGCCACGCGGGCTACCAAAGGCGGCATGAGCGCAGCACGTCGATGCATCGCCAAGGAGGAGATCGCACAGCTCACCGACGGATGCCTGAACCCCGAGACCATGGAATGGGAGATGGACCCCAGCAAGGGCATCGAGCTACGCAGGAAGGCGCGTGCAACGCGATGGACCAAGCACCAACGACATATGAAGGATACCAACTACCAGATGGACATCTTGAAGAAGAGGGCAGAGGAGGAGCTCAGGGACCGACGTTTTCACGCCACGGAGGCTCTGCAGACGGCGCTCGACAGCTTCCCAGCCAGGACAGGGCGAGGGGCAGGCCAGTGGGCTCCAGATCAACTTCGCGCGCTCAGTCCCAGCGGGAGAGAAGGCTTGCTGATGGTGCCCAACATGTGTGAGAGGAGGTTGCAGTGGCCACCTCAACTGATGCAGAATTGGCACGCAGCACTACCCATGGGGGGGAGCGAAATGCAGGTGAATGGCGACCAGTTGGGCTACTACCGATGCCGGTGCGAGTGTGGGAAGATGACCTAACAGACGCTCGCATAATGGTGCGATCAACGTGCAGGGTTTTGGGCGGCAGCAGTACGGAACAGCTCCGCGCTACAGGCAGCAATGGTGACATTGGTGCTGGGTGAGAGTCGGGCCCGCTTGCAGGAGGCCAACCAGGCCAGTTTCTCCCAAGTCCTCGGGGAGTTCTACGACTTGGTGGACTTGGGTATTTTGGACACACGAGCCTCAGAGTTGGATTCCCCAGCGGTCGAGCTCTACACGTGCGCGGCGTCATACTTGAGCCCCAGGCTGATCAAGATGAGCGGCAATATCAGCGGCCTCATCGCACCCACCAATGGGATGGTTCCTGGATGCGGCAAGGCCAACCACGGGGCACGTGCACCACTCACGTACTGGAAGCAGTCCACCATGCGACCCCGATGGCACGAATCAGACAGTTCGTAGACGACATCTCAGTAATGGTGGAAGGACCAGAGGACGCGGTTGGACCAGCCATCACACTGGCAGCAGACACGTTGGTGCGCCTCGGTCGTGCGAGGGCCAACAGGGCCCGCTTTTTTGGCAACCTGGGAAGAAGCTGCCGCCATCGTATGATCCTTCTGTCCAATGCTAATGTTAGGGCCAACGTGTCATGCGACAGCGTAATTTTTGGAATCCCCCCATCCGAAGCCAGACGGCGTCGAGCGCTTGCTGCGGATATGGCGGGCCGTTGTAAGAAAGGGCGCCGCGCGGCTACTATCACGCATCTTTCGTTTGGAGGGAAGGGCCCCTGGGCCGAAAGTGTCGAGAGACAGGTCCGTGAGTGGATCCAGTTTTGGACCCGCAGCCCCTCCCTTAGGAATGCCGCGCGTAGAGGATGGAAAGTCACCAAACTTAAAGACTGCCCGACTGAAGTGCAGAGCCCGATGGAGAGCCGCGACAGGGCCCATGGGGGCCTTGACTGGTACGCTTCGCGAGCTGGGATGGGTTGGGATCGAACCCGATGTTTGGGGGGCGCTTGACGGGAGCGAGTGGAGGTTTGATCCCGACCCAGACGCCGATATTTCTGAGTTGTGCGAAACAAGAGATGAGACCACCACCCAGATGCCATGGGCAAGCCAACACGCTGAAGGGGGATACCTTCGAGAACGGTGGTGATTGCACAAACGCAGGATGCATGCAGAAGCGGGGGCTCTCGAAAGTGTGGCGCGCTGCACGCATTGGACTGCGGCTCGTCTTAAGAAGGTGGGCTACCAGACAGATAGAATGTGCGAAGAATGATTGGGGCCAGCGGAGGACACCGGAAGGCGCAGATTTCGTGAATGCCCAGCTGCGTCAGACTGCGAGCACCCATGGGTTACCAGAACCCAGGGAATGGGCGAGCGTGCTTGCAGGGAACTCGACCAGGGCATCCATTCTTCGTTATGGTTGCGGCGCATTGTTCCTACGAGCTGGAATACGGTCCCGCCGCTACCCGCGTGGGGAGATCACCGGGCCTGGAACGTGCGAGCTGTCGACGCCCCGACCCCTGCCCTAGGCCCCTGTGGAGAGCTCCCTCAGGACCGCCAGGGCGTTGTGGCCTCCGTTGTTTTTGGATGGGTCGGGGTCCTCGTCGGGCCCCCGAGAGTGCCGAGTGGGCTGGGGGGTGCGCATCCAACAGGGGCCAGGGATCTCCTCCTCGCTGGGCTTGACCCCCTTCCGACGCCTCCCCGACCCGAGGGTGGCGCAGTGGGGTCGACGGCAAACGAACGGCTCCTGCGGCTGAGTTGGCGGCGCTTTGGTGGAGCCTGAAGCTTACGAAAGGGGACGCGGTCATATGCGCCGATGCCCAGATTGTTTTTGATGGCTGGCGCCATGGTAAAACACGGGAGCCCAGCGGAAGTCTGCGGCGCTGGCGGGCGCGCGCGGCGGATGCGCCAGGGGAGTGTTGTCCTCAGAAAGTGCTACAGCCACCACGATGAAGTCTCTCGCCGCCGCGTGGGCCAGCGCCCGACAGCGTCTCGGGGCAGCAAAGCGGCCGACAGTTTAGCGCTACTTGGGGGCTGAGGAGGCCAGTCGCGCGATCCGCTCGGAGGTGCACCAATTGCGCGCCGGTGACGCCATGGCCACCCGCACCCACCTGCGCACGGCGGCCTTGACCGTCTGGTGGGCGGAGGAGGCTGGCCGCAGGGAGGACCTGCCTCGCGTCGTGCCCGAGGGGGGATGGGGGGTCCTCTAGTCGGGCGGTCGATTTGGAGAAGGCGTCAGGGCACGTCTTGGGGCGTCTTGGCACGGGGAGTGGGCCTGCCGTGTCTGTCGCCAGGGGCCTGGAAGAGGCCCCCTCCTCGATTGGCTCGAAACCACTCGCTGTGAAGGGGCCCCCCTCTGTAGAGACCGCAGCGAGACTGGGATCCCCGTCCTGGTGCAACCCCACCTCGCGAGCCTGAGCCGAGCCAAGACCAAGGAGGTCCACCGCTCCCATGTTTGTGGGATGATGCACGGCCTGGCGTGGTGCTGGAATTGCGGGCACTTTGGGAGCGTGGCCACCGAAAGGGGGGGGCTGGTCCTGCTGGCGGAAGTGCACCCCCTCGGGCACCAACTACTTGAATAGAATTCGAAAGGGCCTGCCCCCCAAGCCAGGGCAACCCTGGCCCATCCCACCCCGCGCTGAAGGGAGGGCGTTGTTGGTGGTGCAGGCAGTTGCCAATTCCTTTCGTAGGAGTCCCTCTAAGAAGACCCTTAAGGAAGTGTACTGTGGGCCACCCCGCGGGGGTGTAGTTAGCCAGCTGTGTCCATGATGCTGATGGCACCGATCCGATCTCCCGATATCCTCCTCCTCCTCCTGCTTTTCCTCCCTCCTCCATCCTCCCTCATGCCTTCTCCCTCCTCCTCCTCCTCCTCCTCCTCCTCCGTAGCCATTTTGGCTCAAGGCTATGAACCGTCCCGACGACCGCGAGTCTTTCGGGGCGTCCTCTGAGCGCGAGGGAGGTTCCGCTTTGAGGCCACGTGCATCCATTGCCCGCCTGTCTCTGGCACTCTTTGTCGGCCTTTACTGCGGGACCTGGGCCCCCGCCTGTTCCATCCCTGTCCCGCCCAGACCACCGCCGATGGCTGATGGCGCTGCCGAGTGCGAGCTGTCCGTCTCCCAGGCTGAGATGCTCGAGTCCATGCCGACCTTCCCGTCCCAGGAGAGCAAAGCGGGCAAGGGCAAGGGCTCCGCGCCCCCACGCACCGCCAGCTGCGCTGCCCACAAACGTCGTGCTCTTCCTCCTCATGGTTCTCCTGCTGCCACTATCGTGGACGACGACATGCCGCCGCGCCTCGATGACGACGACGACGCCTCGGAGGACTACATCAAGCAGTGCTGCGCCGACATGTTGGCCAGAATGCGGGATGAGCTCGCCATCGACATCAGCAAGTCTCTCACGGACACCATCAAGCAGAACATCGAAGTGCAGAACAAACCAACCATCGACCTGCTGGACCAGCTTCGCGCCCAGCTGGCGCAGCCTCCAGCTGACCTCGACCAGAAGATCCTCTCGATCGTCCGCCCTCAGCTCGACTCCACCTCACGCCGTCTCCAAGCTCAGCTCGACGCCCAGCAGGCGCAGATCAACGAGACTGACAGCCGCGTGTCCAAGGTCGAGGCCCAGATGCAGGACGTCCTCTCCCAGATGGAGATGCTCAAGAAGGAGCTCCACATCGCCGAGCAGCGCCCCCGCGCCCCGCTCACCCAGCCGAAGGGCTTCGACAGGGAAGTGGATGCTTCGCTGGTCGTGGCCATGGCCCAGCGCCCTACTACGACAGCCTGTGTCGAAGCTGAGCTCCGCCCCTGGATCGCCTCCCTCGGCCTCGCCGACGACCTCTACGACCTTGTCCCCATCGGCCCCGTCCCGACCAAGAAGTTTCACATCCGTTTCAAGGGCCTCATCGCCGTCGCCTCCAGGATGGCGGCCAAGGTGCTTGGCTCCCTGCGCGTTGATGGCGCCTGGAAGGAGTTCACTGTCGAGGTCCCTGGCAGCCCTCGCTGTCGCATCCACTTGGGCCCCGACAAGTCGCCACGCCAGATTCGCTGCGAGATCCTGTTGCGGAGGGCACGTACTATCATTGCCGAACGTCACCCGAACCTTCGTCTGTTCACCGACAGAGAGCGCGCCACGCTATCCGTCGGATGGGATCGTATCATGCGTGTGGAAGCCCATCCTGGCAACAAGCCCGCCGAGTTCTTCTGGGACAACCAGCAGCTCGCCAAGCACGACCTCGTCAAAGCCGAGCTCGCGTCGCTGCTCGCCCCGCTCGTCGAACCCGAGGCGGAGCCACAGTGGTGCCTTTGACGTGTGGAAATTGTTCGCATGTACATCACCCTCCCCTGCCTCACCGGTGTCTGCCATGAGGGTTGTCACGTGGAATGCGCGGGCATTGCTCCAGCACGCTGGCAAGAATGGCGCCCGCAAATTCAACTACCTACTTCGCCTCCAACCCGCCCGCTCCATTGTGTGCCTGCAGGAGGTCAGGCAAGATGCTCTTCAACTTCGTGAGTTCCTCGGCCCGTTGGGTGAGTCGCTGACAGTGCACGCGTCGTTCTGTGGTGACTCTGGTGCGGACCGTGTCCGCGGAGGTGTGGCCGTTCTTCTCCCCCAGTTTTGTCAGGCAGCTGGAGAACGTGTGCGAAGTCATGCGGTGGCTCTCGTGCCTGGTCGCATTCTGCGGGTCACCGTCGAGTGTGGCCCGATCTGCATGGAGATCTTCAACATTCACAACCACGACCTGAAGCAGAAGCAAGTCAAGGAGATAGTCGGGATCATCCTCGAGGCTCGGGCTGCTGCGCTCAGGGCGCCTTCCCAGCGTCTCGTGCTGGTTGTGGGCGACTTCAACTTTGCCGCCGAGGATGCTGTGGTTCTTCATTTACCACAGGCTGCTGTTCGGCGCGCTGCACGTCAACATCATGGGCAGGCTCGAGTCTGGCGACAGGCTCTCTCGCAGCTCGTCGAAGTGGAGTGCGATTTGGGGTCGCACTGTGAGAAAAAGTCCAACTCTGAGGCCGCTATCGACCGCCTCTTCCTCTCTCTCTCCCTGGGTGGATGGTCTGTCAACATCATTTGCAGGCTGCTACTGTTGGGTCTGCAGCTGCTGTCTCTGATGCCATAGTCTCGGATCATGCTGCGGTCGTGGTCACCATCGCTCCCCGTGCTGCTCGTCCCCCTGCCGAGCGCCCTCTCGCTAAACATCTCTTCCATGACGAATGCTACTTGAGCCGCCTCCGTGCTATGGTTGACTGTGCTGATTGGGGCAGTATGTCGCCCCCGTATCGGTTGGAACACTTTAAATATCTCATGAAAGAAGCTGCGCGTGAAGCCCGTGATAATGACTTCCGAAGGCGCCCTCATCATCCATCCACCCTGTTACAGCTTGCTCGTTCTATGGCCAGAGTTGTATGGCGGCAAGATGTGAAGCTTGCTTGGAGATTATTAGAATCCCACCCCATCGCCTCTGACTTCATCCGTGTCCAGGGGCCTGTGGTCGAGTTGTTGCATCCTGAATCGTTCCATGCCTGGTCCGACCGTCTCCAGTGGGAAGCAGCCGAATGTGCCCGTGCCGAGTTGCAGAGAAAGAGCGACTCTTCTCAAGATATGCGATCCGCCCGTCTTCCGTTGAAGTCCTTAGAGAGACGATCCCGCCTCTGGTCCCCGTTGAATCGACGTGTATGCATGACGGCAGTTACCGCTGACAGTGGGCGCTCCGCATGTGACCCTGTCGAGCGCGTGGACCTGCTGAAGAGCTACTGGGGCCCCGTCTTCTCCAGGAAGCCCTGGGGCCGCAACAGAGCCGTCGAGCATGCTGCCAAGTTCCTGCCCACTGTTGACGATGTGATTCCCCCCCCCCCCCTCCCACGCCACGCCTTCTTCGGGCTGTTCTTGCACGTGCTTCTGACTCCGCCACTGGTTGTGACGGGCTCTCTTACACGGCGTGGCGCTCAATACCTTTTGGTGCGACCGTCCTCTGGGACTGCCTCGAGTGGGTGATGAGTGGTCAAGCGTTGTTCGACTCATCAAGCACGACCCTCCAGGTCTTTTTGCCCAAGAACGTGACCGAGGATGAGGCCCAAGTTGGCCAAGTAGCAAGGGGGGCAGACAAAGTGAGAGTGCTCGGCCTCCGCAACTGTGACGTTAAGGTCCTCTCGGCTACCATGAATGCCGCCCTTCGCCCCGTCCTCGCACGCGTTGCCCCACCCTGTCAGAGAGGCTTCGTCCCTGGGGGGAACTTCGGCCTGAACGTTCTGGAATTGGACGTATCGAGTCGCCAGCTCTCGTGCACGCCGCATGGCTCTCGGGACATGCCCATCCTTTATAGCCTGGACTACGGCCAGGCCTTCCCCTCTCTGAACCAGGAGTTCGTGCTGTTTATCCTTGGGGCGCTGCGTCTTCCTGAGGCCATCCTGAAGTCCGCGGGGTTCCTCTATGAGGCCATCGAGGGCGTTGCGGTCTCCATGGGGCTCCGTGTTCACCTGTACTGGGTCCGCAGCGGGATCATCCAGGGGTGTGCCCTCTCAGGCTCTCTTTATGCGATTGCATCGTCCACGTTCTTGTACCACCTTGTGCGCGCGATCGAAGAGACGGGCCGCGGGCTCGTGCGTGCGTGTGCCGACGACATCGGTGGCACGTTGGTGGGCATAGAGGACCTGGCCTGGGTCGCCCTCGTGATGAGGGAGGCGGAGTTGGTGGCGAACCTGGTTAACTCTGAAGATTCAGAAGTGCCATATTGTGCCCCTGTCAGCCTCATTTAGTCCCGCTCTCGCGTCGGAAGCTCTTGGAAGGCTCTCTCGTACGGTGCCCCACTGGTCCGCCATGAAGATCGTTTCGGAGCTCCTGTACCTTGGGATATGGTTGGGGCCCTCTGTGGACTCTATGAAGCCCTGGATTGACCCACTTGCTAAGGCGCGGCTGCGGGCTCGAGCAGTCGGACGAGGCGTCACCCCTGCTAGCCTCTCTTCCATCATCTACAATACCCGTATTGTCAGCACACTCTCTTATGTCAGCCAGTTCTTTTGGATGCCACGAGCCGTCCTCGCTTGCGAGCTGGGTGTACTTGCACAGGTCTTTCGTGTTGCGCTGGGCACCTTCCCGCTGAGTGCCTGGGTGCAGATGGACCGCTGGCGTGGCCCGCGTGCTCTGAGCTGGGCCCACCTCAACACGGCGCCCCTGCTGCGCGCGGCCGCCCACACCTTCCCCGAGCACCAGAGGCTGCTGGACGACATGCGGACCCACGCGTGTGCGCTTGCGGACTCCAGGACACTATACATGGTCGGCTCTGGTGCCCTGTACCCTGGTTTCTGGCGGAGCCCCGCCATTGTGGAGAACCTTGCTCTGGCCCTGGATGGGCCCGCCCCCGCTGGGCCGTGGGCCTCACTCCTCCCTCGTGCTCGTGAAGCGCTTGCCAGTGCTGTCGAGGCCCCTCCTGGTGTCCGCCCCCGTCCCCAGCGTACTGTTCATCGTGCTCTTCGCGACTTGGCGGCCTCTGCCACGCCGCTGCACGTCTTCCTCCGCACGCGGCTTCAGAAGTTCTTCTTTCCACGTCACGGTGCTCTCTTCGACCTGATCGGCTGGCAGCGAGTCTCAGCCACGCTCAACCTGTGCCCCTGCTCATGGGTGTGGGCCGCTCTGAGGACCTGGTGCGATGGCTGGCTTACCTCATCTCGCATTCTCCACCCTGCTGGCCGGCGCGGCTGCGCCGGGTGTCACAACTGTGCCGACTCGCTTCTCCACTACTCAAGATGCGCACGGATGCACGCTGCGCTGCGTCGTGCCCTCGGGCATGGCTTCCCTCTGGATCTTGCTGAGAGATGGGGCCCCGTGGCGCCCTCGACTGCCGCTTTCGGCTTCATGGCCGCCGCGGTGAGCATGTACAACACGATCCGTCTGATCCCCGACTGGCCGATCTCAGAGCAGGACGCGTTGAGTGCTTCGCTGGCTGGAGTGAGGAGCATGCGGATGGCCACGACTGGCGCCCTGCCTGACGACTCACCACTACAATGGAGCGTCCGCTTTATGACGAGACGTGCTCGGCGCCCGTCCTCCTCCTCTTCGTCTTCTTCCTCGTCTTCATCCTCGCCGTCCTGTGCCGACGTGGTTGATACTGACACGTCCAGCGGCTCTGGCCTGACGTCGACGCTGATCACCGAGCTGCGGGACTCTGACACGGACGCGGACGATCTGGTGTCATTCGACTTCTCCCCGTGTACTCCTCGTGCGACGCCTGGGACTCCATCGCCGACCGTGGCCGCCCCGCAGCACGCTGGCCGCTCGCATGACATGCGCGACTGCGACTGGGAGGCGCCGACTCCCATCGAGGTCAGAACGCAAAGTCCTGTCGGCGGGTGCTCCTCGAGCCCGACCGCTCAGGCTCACCGAGTATGTTGCGAGGGGGGGTCTCGTCTTTCCGCAGAGCTCAGAACGCAAAGTCCTGACGGCGGGTGCTCCTCGAGCCCGCCGCCTCAGGCTCTTAGAGTAGATTGCGAGGGTCTCTCTGAGCCACTGGCTATCACAATTTGCGAGGATGAGAGGGTTGAGCCTCTTGCGTCGCGAGTTGCCAGATACTCTCCCCGTGGCTGGATTTGGTCGACGACTCCGTGGAATGCGTCTCCGTGCTCACAGATGCGGGCTCCCTCGACCCTGATAGCTACTCCGTCGGCGCCGACCACTGCGGGGGCTTCTCGAATGGCGACTTCCCCCCCTCGCGTTGCCACGAGTCGCGCGTCCTCGGCGACTCCGCGGACTCAGAGGCTATGGCCTGCCTCCCCGCGTTCCGCGTCATGGTCTCCCTCTCGCCCTGACTCCCCGCCTGGTAAATTTCAGCCCAGGGTGCTCGCTTTTCCCATTCCCGATGCTCAGTGCTCCTCTCCCCACGAGCCACACACGGCCTCACCCGTGCAGCCTTGCATCCGCCTGAGCTCTGTCTCCCCCCCGTCTTTCCCTCGTTCGACGATGTGCTCTGCTCCTGCCGCTGCCTGCCCCCCGCCTGCCCCCCCTCCCTCCGCGTCTGTGCCCGTGTGTCCTAGCATTGTTTCTCACCCATCCTTTCATCGTCATGCTGACTTCATGTCACCCCGCCTCCATTTTCTGTCCTTCGCTGCGCCGTCTTCCCTCCCTCTCGGCCCTTCACTCCTGAGCGCTGCCGCTGCGGATGCTGCGCCTCCCCCGCTCCCCCACCCTATGCCGTCACACAGTGCCCCGATTCACACGAATGAAACAGCGGCTGCGCCTGCCGCCTTCAACTTCGGCGCCTCCATCGAGAGGTGCATCAGGCCAGGCGCGCCCCCGCTGCCGCCCCGCCGCGGGCTGTAGTAGCAGGGGACCTGGACTCTCCCTACGGTCGTCTCCTCCTCCTCCTCCTCCTCCTC
>CAUYUJ010015567.1:139322-186017 GCA_963575745.1 Prorocentrum cordatum | reverse complement strand
AAACGACTCGGGATGGAAGAGACCGGTCCAGGGGTGGAGACCTCCAGGGGTCGACGCAATGAACAAATCATGACGTCGGGGGTCTGGGTCTCTTGAGGAAGGTGATTGGGCCGGCACCACCACCACGAGGGGGGCCACCCCCAGCGAGGGCGTGCACAGTGCCTCCCCGAGCCGGGGACGGGGGATGTCTCGAGCGAGAGGGGTGGGGCCACACCACTGGGAAGCCTTCCCTGGCGCCGCGCGCTGCTGGAGTTGCCTCCTTGTTCCTATCCTCTTCCTCCGCTTCTCCTTCCTCGTCGTCATAGTTTTAGCTCGTTATCTCCAGATCCTTCTCTCTCTTCTCCCACTGCTGCGCGATCTTGAAGTCATCGGGTAATGTCAGCTTGTGGTTAACAGAAAACCACCCCCACCCCCCTCCCCCCAGGGCTAATGAATAGACCCCGCGGGGCGCGAAACATGTTTTGAATCACGCGCGCCAGGGGGTCGCCGGTGGCGCCGCCGAGGCGATCGTGTACCCCCCAGCATGACAGCTTCAAAATGATTGCGTTTCGTATAGAAATTGCTATGGGGGTCGTACACATCCGCGACGAATTTCTGTCCCCCTCGGGCGTCGTTGTCGTCGTCGTCGCCACCGCCGTCGTCGTCGTCGTCGTTGTCGTCCCCTGGCGCTGGCAGCTTGCGCCCCCCTGGCTGCGGCCAGGGCAAAGGAAGCGCATCGGTTCGACAGAAAAGTAAAGGAAAGTGCCAGGGCGAGCGCCGACAGCATTTCTTGTTCATTTCGAACAGGTGTCGCCCTGGTTCACGGTCCCTGTTTTTGCCGCCTTTGGCTCTCGCCCACTTCCCCTCCCCCAGTCTGTGCTGTCTGTCGCCTTCTCGCTGGCGGGTGGGCGTCGGCGCAAATCACCGGCGCCGCCGCCGTTGATTTTTCATCTGGCGGGCGCCACCCCGCGATTCGCCCGAGCAGGGAAACGATGCTTTAAAACACGCGCCCCCCTCGGATTTGTTGGACGCAACCTGACATTACAGCGCTCGCGACCAGGACGATCGGACATCATGGTGCCTTTGGTGTGCGCAATCGTACCGTAAGTAGCCTTCGTTTGCCTCCTTCTCGTCGCAGTTCTAGCTCATCCATCCTCGTCCTGTATTCCTGTATGTTTGCCTTGCCTGTTTGATTTCGTTGGGCGGGACGGACGGGCGGACCCGAACGGGCGGGCTAGGCTCAGCGGCTGGGCGGGGCATTGAAGCGGGCGGGTGGCCTTCCAAACGAGCGAACGGGCGGGTGGTACGGGCGGACTCGAGTGGGCAAGGCATTGAAACCAGCATTTTCCAAATATGAAGAAGCCTCGGGGGGAGCCCGATTCCTTCGCACATCCGTTGTATTTTTCGCGTTAGAACGCGGATCCTGCACGTCGAGAGCGCAGTGTCGGAACAAGGAAGTCCCAGGCGGAAGCGCGATCCTTGAATATTTTTCACATGAGAAAAATCAAGCCGGAATCGCTGTTGTTGTGGGTGCGTGGGGTAACCGCACAGTTTGAGCATCAATAATTTCCCGCGCATTGAAAAAAGAAGCCAGCAACCGGGGGTCATTTCAATCGATAAAACACAAACGGGATCACGTGGTGGGACCATAAACACCCTTCTTACTGGAACATAGGCATTCGGTAATCGGAACACCAGACCTCCACGTCAGCGACGCACCCAGGTAATATGGAATATCGCTCGGCCCCTCTCAGTCTGACTAAGCGTAATTCGGCCTGTGTAAGGTTTCGCTGTTTTTTTTCAATCGTAAGCCCGGCCTGAGGAACTTCAATTGTCCTTACAGCATTGTGCTGGCGATAATTCAATCATGTGTTGCTGCTGTTCTGTTTGACGTAATCCATGTGTTTCAACGGCCGAACCCCCCGCATTTCGAAAGCTGCATGTCGCATTGGAGCACGATGGGATACTCTTTTTTTTGTTTTCTCTCTCTCTCTCTCTCTCTATATATATATATACACACACGCACCGATGGATACGTGCTTGTAATTTATGAGTGTAAGTATGTACGTGTGACGGGCATGTTCGTCCCGCGCGCCGTCCTTGTCAAGTACGTGGACCCCCTGGAAACCGAACGCGCGCAAACGTACATGTGTATAGCAATGTGTGGTGGTATCCCACATGTTGAACGTGTGTGTAGAAAAGGCATGTTGGTATTTGGGCTTCGCCAGGTCAGACGGAGGATGAGGAGGAATATCAGGAGGAGGAGGAGGAGGTGAGGGAGGGAGGGGGAGGAGGAGGAGGAGGAAGAGGAGAAGGAACACGCCAGCGACTAAGAAGTCATCGCATTCAACATGCATAGGAGGGGCGACACAAGAGACAAACACAAACAAACACCATTAGGGGAGTTCGGATTCGTCGAGGGGGGCCTGGCCGGCACTGCGCCTGCGCTCAAACGCGCGGGCGCCAAGCGCCTCGGCAGCCTCCTTCGAGGGAAATCCAAAAAAAGCGAGCCCCCGCACCAAATCCACCCCCATCGCACATCTCGACGTGCCACCGGCCAAACTGCCTGGAGGGGCCAGGGAAGGTGACTCATCAGGCTCCACTTTGGGCCTCAGGAGCTCCTGAGCGTGCTGGGACAGGGGGGTGGCGGTGCCGACGCGGAACCCCTTCTTGGAAGGGTGCACTCCACGCAAAGTATCAGCCAGTTGCCGCTCTCTCCCCGTCGATCGGCCCCCAAGGCAAACCGACGCGAGCGAGCTCCGACCCCGGTGCCCCCCGACATCAGCAATGCATCCACAAGTGGTGCAGAAGGCAGTGGATCCAGCAGCCATGGGGGGCCATCCAGGCAGGTGGACACGGGGGGCTTCTACGATGGGATGCTTCCTGGCGGGCCAGGCGTGCAGATCGGACCATTTCGCCCGAGGCGGGGGCCTCCTCCAGGGGCTGCACCGCAGGCCTCTGGGGGCCGCCGCCGCTGGAGTGTCCCCTCCCACCCGCCTCCCCACCCGCCACTGGAGGAGGAGGCTCAGGAGCACGAAGGGGGTCGCCAAGATGATCCTCCGGGATGCCTGGGACCTCAAACAACTTGTGGTCCTCAGCCAGTCCAAGGCGACATGATCAAAATCATTGGAATCACCAGTGCGGGCTTCCTGCTCAGCACAGAACTTGAACAGGAGACGAGCCAATTCATGGCAGCCTGCTACGACCAATCTGTCACGCACTGCAATCCTACCAAGGGCGGCTCCTATCTTGGCGTGCTCGTCGGCCGCCCTGTTGCCCAAGTGCTGGAGCCTGCTCAATTTACCCTCAACATCGGAGAGAGTGCTATGGGCAGGAACCTAATGAACCACGGCCCCCTCAAGTTTGTCGAAAACGTGCTGCCACAGATGGGAGCGGGAGTTGTCGGGGTTGACAGGCAACTCTGGTGCCCTCAGACAATCTATTGTCCCCGAGCAGTCACAATGAATGTGGACACCAGGGCTCAAAGAAGCGAAACGGACGAGCGAGACAACCGCGAAGTCTTCGCCATCGCGGGCCACTTGGGAAAGCCCGTCTGCCAAGGGCACCCGCCCATAGATCGCCCGAAGAACTCCCCCCCACCCGTCCGTAATCACCACGGCCCATCACGCCGACCGGATACCAGGGAGAGAGGGCTCATAACACGAACCATCGATGAACACATGGGTATTGGCTTCAAGGAACAATCCTTGCGAAGGCCAGTTGTACCTGTGCACGGTGGCCTCGGGAGGATCCGACGGCCGTTTACACTAGCACTTCGGGTCAGGCAGGGCACAGCGCGCAAAAAGCTCCTGGGCATGAGGCCTGAGACGGGAGACCTGCTGGGAGGCAGCCTGCAGATAGCCACACAGAGCCATTCTCCTCCACTCGTCGTGGCCATCGCAGTGGAACCTACGATGGAACAGCGTCCGTGGAGCTCCGCGACACAGGAGACACTGGGGGCTCAGGTCGTGACAGGAGCGATGGAAGCGCTGCTGGCACCAGTATCTGTTTGCAACGAGGCCTCGCAAACAATTCTTGCAGTGATCACTGAAGGACGAGCTCTTGAAAGACAGCAGGCCCAACGCAGGCTTGAGGCACATAGGCCCCTTCCACTCAGCTTCGAACTCCTGCTGACGTTCCTGCTCATCGCGGACAATGGCCTCCTCGCAAGCTTCCCTGACGCGCTCGGCGAAAAACGCCGGGGAGTAACGAGAAAAATGCCAGATCCGACCAAGATGGTCAGAGAGCGTTTCATTGGGAACGTCCAGCTTCCAGCCAATCCTCGCAAGCGAAAGCACGAGTGCTGAAATCGGCTGCTTGGCCGCTCCCCAGGGTCTGGGCTTAGCTGCGCACGCAAGCGCATCGTCAGAAGCAGACAAACGCACAGCTTTGGAAACACTCGCATGCCACCAGCTGGGCACAAACGTCTTCACAGCATCGACGGCGATCCGAACAAAAGGGTCTCGCTGCGGGGCCCCGCTGGGGAGGAGGGAGGATCCCCAGGAGGACCCGGGCTGGAGAGGGCCACAGGAGCGGGCCGCCGCCTCCCGAAGAGAGCGGAGGGCCGAGGTCCCAAGACCCACGGTGTGAGCCCCCCGCGTGGCCTTCGCGACAGGTCCAGCCCTGTGCGCCCGAGAAGCCTCCCTCCCCCGCCCAGTCTTCTGGAGCCGGGTCGCGGCGGCCGACGCGGACTGGAGGCGCCTCAGTTGGGTCGGAGTCCCACGGTGTTTGCCGTCGTTCGCATCGCCACCTGAATCACGGTGGGCGTTGGCGAGGAAGCTAGCATCAAAAGGCCACTCTGGATGCTCAGACAATGACTGGGCGAGTTCATCACTTGAGCACAGGTAGCACGTCTTGGAGAGGTTCAGCGGGAGTCCGAGCCTGTCCATCTCAAAGATCATCACTTTGGCCGCCGAAGCCAATTGAGCAGAAACGGTCTGCACACCCCCGATGGCATGGACATTCAAGTCATCCACAAGGTTCAGCGGCCTACACACAGGAGTTTCCACAGCGATGGTCCTTAGGGCGCACGAGGTGAGGAGCTTCACCGCGCTCGTCGCGCAAGAGCAGCCCGCGATGACCGTGCCGTTGGGCTCGACCTGCCGGGAAGTCGCGCCCAGCCATCGCGCCCGTTTTGGCCCGCTGTACAGGGGGCAGAGACCCCGCAGCAACTGCTCATCGAACCCATAGTGGCGCGCAGCCTTCCGCATCGAAGCGCGGGACACGTTCTCGCAGGACTTACTTACTCCAAAATACAAAGTCCCACGCACTAGATTGTTCCTCCTGGCGTGCGTGACCAACAAACTGTGGATATGCGCAGCTCTGTCCCCCTGCCGTGTCACCCGATTTGCCTCAGAAAAAACTGCAGCCCACTGACTTCTCCCAAAGTTTGACCTTGCGTTGGCGCATGCGGCTCCAGACGCGTGGCCAAAGCTCCAACAGGCCGGTCGGGCGCCGACCTCGCTCTGGGGGCGGCTTGGGAATGAGCGCGAACGTGGTCGCCCGCGATTCTGGGGCCGGCGCCGTCTGCTCGAAGCGCGAGGGGACGTCCGCGAAGCGCTGGACCAAGGCGCCCGGCAGCTGAGCGACGGCTCTCGGGCGCAGAGGGGGAGGAGGAGGAGGAGGAGGAGGAGGAGGAGGAGGAGGAGGAGGAGGAGGAGGGGGGGGAGGAGAAGTCCGTAGCCATTTTGGCTCAAGGCTAAACGTTGTGAAGGGCTATAAACGCCCGAGAATCAGCGATTAGTTTTGGCGATCCGTGGCCTCTCTCAAGGCCGACAGGCGGCCGAGGCTTCTCTCGATCGACCCCGCGGCGAGCTGCCCGAGCCGCCGTGGTTTGCGAGTGAGGTCGCTCAGCTCAGAGGCGCGGCCATGGCGCCGGCCTCGGCGCGCGGGGCGCGCGGGCACTGCAACTTCGGGCACCGTGCGACGTGCGAGCAGTCAGGTTGCAACGGACAGAACCCCTCAGGCCCCGCCCCGCAGACGCAGTTCTCGTGGGGGAACCCGCGGCGGGGCATGGGCTGCTTCGGCGGCGGCGGCTTCGAAGGCAAAGGGGCGGGCGGCTTCTTGCCTGGGGGCGGCGGCGGCAAGGCGAACGGATTCAAAGGCGGAGAGGGCGGTGGCGGGGGTGGAGACGGAGGGGAGGGGGGCGAAAGCGGTTCCTCCCAAGCGTGAGCTCACCTCTGAGGAGAAGGACATGTGGGTGGCCATGTCGGAGGAACACTTCGCATTGGCATCGCAATCCATTCCCCGCCACCAGCGAGATTCACCCATGCATCAGCGGGCGCTTCAGAACTACGGCCTGTCGGGGGCCAAGGCGGAGGCGGCGCAGATCAGCGCACTCGTCGGCAAGTATTCCCAGCAGGTGGTGCACCTCAGGCAGAAGGTGCCCCGCGTGCAGGCCGAGGCGGAGGAGGCCGTCAAGGCCGCGGCCCAGGCGCAGGAGGAGCTCGACTTCGCGCAGTCGCAGCTCGAGGAGGCCAAGGCACGCGGGCTGTCGCTCGCGCCGCAGGGCGGCGGAGAGGGCAGAGCGGCCAAGCCGCTTGTGTCCATCGTGGAGCCTGTGCAGAAGGCGCTGGACCAGTTCCTGGGCGCCCTCCCTGAGGGCGAAGCAGGCGACGAGATGCGCAAGGCCTACGGGGCCATGCGCGGCGCAGTGGAGGCGGCGGCGGCGGCGGCAGCGGCGCAGCAGGAGGAGTCGCCAGCAACCCCTCCACATGGAGGCGCGGCCCCAGGCACCCCGGCCGCGGGGCATGGCGGGCCGAGGCCGACAAAGCCACAGCGTGGAGGCGCGGAGGATCCCGCCTTTGCTGCCGGTCGTCGCGCTGCTCGCCATGACGCTGCGCGGGGCGCTGGCGGTGGACATGGGAGGCGGCAGGTCCACATTGACCTCGAGGCCGCCAACGACGCGAGGATGGCAGGAGAAGAAGATGTGTTCTCACGAATGGGAGACCAGCTCCGCGATGGGTTCCAGGAGGACGAGCGCGCGCAGCAGTGCGTCAAGTCCGTCATGGAACGAGTCAAGGAGCAGATGGAGAAGGAGCGGGCTGAGAAGGGCAAAGAGGATGGTCGCAGCAGATCGCCCACGGGACGATCGGCGCGGTCAGCCTGTTCCTGACGGCCTGAGTTGGGAGTTTGTTTCAGCGAATGTAACTAGTTGGCCACGGTGCCAGTCCTTTTTGGAAAAGGAATGTCAGGCGCACGCTTGTTGTCTGCAAAAAAAAAAGCGACGCAGCGCAGGCGTCGACCACCTTGGCCAAAGTAGGTTGGAATGTACGTTTCGGAACCTGTGATGTGACCCAGTCTGAAGGTCTATCAGCGGGGGTAGGTTTAGCCGTCCGCAAGGGAGTAGGCATGGGAACCAATCCCAAGGAGCCTCGACCTCATTCCGTGGCTGTCTTGGCCTGGGTTGGGGGCTGCGCCGCGGGTGGATTGAATGCGGCCAGCGTCGATCTCCCGAGCGGTGACGGAGTAGGTGCCGAGGGCCGTCGTGTGCTTCTCCAGGTTGGAGAGCTTCTCTTGTCCATGGGGAAGCCGTTCGTCATCGGGGGCGACTTCAATGCCTTGGCGTCGGAGGTTCGAGGCACAGGTTTGCTTGAAAAGATAGATGGGGTGATCGTGCAGAACGGGCAGCCCGCGTGTCGTGCGGGCGGTGAATGGCGTGAGATAGACTACTGCATTGTGTCGGCTAGCTTGGTGCCCTGCGTTTGGCGCTGCGATCGATTGGAAGATCCCAAGTTATCTACCCATTGCCCCAGTCGGATGTCGACTAGAACGAGTACCCATCTTGGATCGATCAGATGTCTGTGGGCACCCAAAAGGTTCCCAGATCTGCCGATCGGGCCAGCGCCTCAGCCTCCTTCGCTGCGGGGGGGAATTCAGGTGCAGGCCGAGCAGCTGGTCCAAGAGCCAGAGATTTCGCAAGCTCAGGTCAGTCAGGCCTACGCTACCTTTTGCAAGGCTGCCGAGCTCGAGCCCGCAGAGACGTACCAGTTGGAGTTGACAGGCTCCAAGGGTAACTTTTTCGGTCGGGGCGGCAAGTATGAGTTTGTTTGCAAGCCAGCTATCGTCAAGATTGGAGGGCCCCACCCACTCGGCTCACCAGCGACGATAATTTCCACGCACGCCTCGCAGAGCTGGGGTTCCTCAAGCGCAAGGGTTTCACCGACAACGATAGGCAGGTGATAGAGTTGAATCAGAAGCTCCAGAAGGCTCCAGAGATTTTGTGGCACTCCACGCGCTGGCGCGAGTGGAGATCTGGGCAGTTTAGTTTCTTGGGGTACGAGGAGGCCTCCATCAGGGACGCCCTGTTTGATGTGAGCTAGCTGGCCCAGTCCGAGGAGGCGTCTTGGGTCAGGAAGCGCCAGAAGAAGTGGGGACCTTTGGCTTCTGAGGCGGTTGCTAATGGGGGAGGTATGGCGCATAGGTGGGCGAAGGTCCCGAACGAGTGGGTCCCAGACGAACCAGGCCCCGATGGAACCCCAGGAGGTGCTATGGACCAGATCGAAGCCCTCGAAAGAGAATGGAATGGCATCTGGAGGTATGACGCGTTGGGGGCCCCAGAGCCCAGATGGTGACGTTCGCTGCCTTTGGAAGAACCTCCTGAGCATCCTGAACCCCGGGTCCCTCGGCAAGTTCTTGGAAAGTTTAAGGGGCGCACCGCTGTAGGAGCTTGTCGGTGGCCACCTCGCTTGTTGAAGTCCCTGAGTGATGAGGGGCTACGTGTTTTCGGGCCCCTGCTTCACACGTGGGAGAAATTCGTGTGCCTGCCAGAGCAGATCACGCTACTCATCCTTCCCTTTTTGCAGAAGCCAGAAGGAGGCAGACGACCGATAGGGATTCTTCCCACACCTGTACGTGCCCATGGGAGATTGCGTCATGGGGAGGCGGAAAGATGGGAGGCGTCGCGGCACAAGGATTACATGTATGGAAGGAAGGGGCGGAGCTGTGAGATGGCGGTTTGGAGGCAGACGATTAACAACGCGGCAGCAATTGCCAGCAAGTTTTTTCCGGCGCCTGCACTGCGATCGATTTAGAGAAAGCGTATGAGCGAGTGACGCACCAGCTCCTAGTCAGATCGTGCGCTAAGCATGGCTTCAGCATCAGGCGTATACGAGTGATCCTCCTAGTCTACGGTGGCCCTCGCAGCATCAAGGTTGGCGAGGCCTTATCCCTCCCCTTGTCAGTCAACCGCAGCATGGTGGCAGGTTGCTCTTTCGCGACGACGCTGCTGAAGATAGTCCTAAAGGACGTATGCGATGAGTTTATGGACAAATGGCCCCGTTTGGGGCTGGCGCTCATGGTAGACGATTCCACCATCCAGGCCTTGGGGACAGACATGTTCGTGAAGAAAGCTCGGGTCCAGGGAACACTGATGTTTTGTCGGGGCATGGAGGCTTTGGAACTGAAGGCTCCCAGGAAGAAATGCATTCTGGTGGCGTCAGACATTCAGTCCGGCAGAGTCTTGCAGCACGCGCTGCGCGAGTTCAGCTTCAAGTATGCGCCCGCGGCCAAGACCTTGGGCGTGGACTTTATGTTGGCCTTCAACACGGGACGGAAGGTGACTCGACAGCGAATCACCGCCGGCAGGGGCCGAGTTCGACGATATCGAGCGCCCCGATTCTCGAAGAAATCGATCCAGCAGATCTTCAGAGGAGGCGGGGCGCCTGCTGCGATGCACGGGGCAGGGGCGGTGGGGATGACCAACGCCGCGCTCCAGACGCAGCGCGCCACGACGGCCGCCGCCCTTTTTGGCCCAGCTAAGGGAAGGTGCAGAGCGGTGCAGTTTTTACTGGCAGAGGTGCCGCAGGTTGACCCGTCGTTCCAGGCGAACGCCTTGCCGCTCATGATGTTGACAAAGGCGATTTTTATGCAGTAGTCAACGGAGGCGCAGATGCAGACGGCCTTCAACAAGGCCAAGAAAGACGCAGCCAGGGGATGGAGCGGAGTTGTTGGCCCCGCTGGGGCTGTGGTCCAGACTCTCTCGAGGTTGGGTTGGGCTGGTACCTCCTGGTGCAGTTGGGTTGCGTCTTCGGGAATTAAGCTGGACTTGCGCGAGTTGGGTCCTCGTGCGATCAAGGCCTTTGTAGACGACATCACAGAGCAGCTGTGCCTCAAGAAAGTGAGCGGTTTCTACCGAGTACCTTGGGAGCCCTATTTGAACCCGATCAGAGACGTGATCTCGGAGCTGAGAAAGAGAGGGGACCATCTTGGGATTAGTCTCATCACTGCTCAGGTTTCTGGAGGCCTCTGGACGCAGCAAGACTTGTTCAAGATGAAGTTCAGTTTGGACCCGATGTGCAGGTGGTGTGGAGCCAACGCTGGTTCCGTGCACCACAGACTCTGGGGCTGCGACGGCTCCTGTTTTTTTATCGCCGAGACCTCGACCCAGGGGGCAAGCTCCTGGAGGAGGGCAAGGAGGCTCAGGCTGATCTTAGGTGGACGCGGGCGTTGGTGAGCAACGACCGCAGCAGCATTCCGAAGATTTTACATGGTGCAGAGTTCAAGTGGGCCCATCCTCCTCATCGGCACGGAGCCCTGGGGCCATTGTTTGTGTTGATGGGTCAGTGTTGATGGGGCCGACGAGTACGATAGCCACGGACTGCAAGATGGTTGTTGATGGGCGGGAGGCTGGGGAGGCAAGCACTACTCACCCAAATAAGGCGCATGCTGAACTATGGAGGCAGATTTGGAGGAGGGTCGAGGACGGGGGGAAGGAGAACATCCAGGTTACGAAGATCACCGCGCACCTGTCGCGGCGATCGGCCCACGACCACGGAGTACCGCCTCATTTTTTCATGGCAATAGGCTCGCCGACGAGTGGGCCAAGAAGGGTGCCAAGGCGCACCCGATGAACTTCCACGTGAGAGATAGGATCAGGTACCACTGGGATCAGGTGACTCCTGGCCAGGTATTTGACGGAGGTGTTAAAGTTTGTGCACAGGTTAGGTTACCCTGACGTGGAGGCCATCAAGGAACGTAGGCAGTGGACGCTTGTGAATTCAGAAGCCCGCCTGCGAGAGAGTGTTCCAGATGATAAGGGTCGCCAGATCTCACAGGTTCCTGGTGGGTGGGGTTGCGGTGTCTGTGGGATCGGGCTGGTCTCGCGCTCTCGGGCGGGGCAGCTGCCGTGCCCTGGGGTCCCCGTGGTCCTATCTAAAGGCCCACCCCACCCACCGCCGTTGGGCCAATGGGCTCGTTTTTTGGTGTGCCGCGTGCGGAGTGCATGCCCAGCATCAGGTCGAAGACTTACGTGCGAGGTGCGCCGACCGTGTCGCGGGCGAGTGGAGGGCGAGAGCCCTGCGCCTCCTGAAGCAGGGCAAGAACCCGTCTTCACCGAAGGGCGAGGCGGCGGTTCCAGTGCCTCTGCGGGGGGGGGTCCGCAGGCGTGAGCTCGTTTTATGTGCGCGGGCGTCTTGTGCTCACGGGATGGATCGCTTGGCAGCGCAGAGCGCAGAGGAGGAGGAGGAGGAGGAAGGTTGCCCCATCCAAGCCCCTTGCGCCTGCCAGAGGAGTTCAAGACAGACCGCACTTCACCAGCGCTGATCTCATCACCCAAAGGTCTGGGGCACGCCCCATTCCTCCGCTGGGAGCTCGAGGGCCCGAGACCGCCTGCACCGCAGAGGAGGCCATTCGCGCGCGATGCAGGAAGGGGAATAAAAAAAAAAAAAAAAAAAAAAAAAAAAAAAAAAAAAAAAAAAAAAAAAAAAAAAAAAAAAAAAAAAAAAAAAAAAAAAAAAAACAGACACAATGAATCGCCGATCCCCAGCAAATATGGGAAAATATGGGACGTGGGGGGGAACACAAACACCCAGAGAATATGGGGAAATATGGGGAATCCTGTTATTTGTGTGTGTATCTATTTGTGTGTCCCAGGGCCCCTTCAACAATGGCCCCGACGGCCGAAGAGCCGACCTCAGGCGTGAGATCCTCGTTTCCCAGGGAGAGAAACTGGCAGGGACTCGACCGCCTTTGACTTGATGAGCTGGCGAGCCGGCCCCCCCGACCCCTCCCAGGGCCCCAGTGCAGAACCCCCTCCGGAGAGCCGAGCGAGCAGCAGCATCTTGCCTCTTGCGCTCGTCCACTTCCTGCACCCAGAGGTCCTCGAACCAGGCCGCGAGCGGGCTGTCCCGCTCGGCCATCGCCAGCCACTGCTCCACGCTGGCTTTGACAAGCGCCGCGGCCTCCGTCAGGGGAGAGGGGGGGCCAGGAGGCCGGCTTGATCCCGGAGGCGATCTCGCAAGACGATGCGCTTGGCCTTGGAGCCCCTGGGGGCCTTGCCCCATCGCAGCATGGTTCTCCAGATGCGGAGTGCGCCCACCAAGCCTCAGTGCCAGCGGAGTCGACCTTGCGCATCTTCCGCTCCAGGTGGTCAGCCAGAGGTTTCTGCACGAGCCTCATGCCTCGCGAGCGCCCTCGGAAATGGTGGGCGTCCTTGGCTTCCACCGTCTGGGACCTAATGAGAGACTGCTCGGCCAGGACAGGCCTCCTGCAGCGACGTGATCGGCCGGTTAAGCTCCCGCAGCTCCCGCTCTGCTTCATCAGGCGGTTGGGCACTACGCGCCGCTGCAATGGCCCCCTCGGTCGGGAGGCGGGCCGAAACATCAAATAGCCCGACGAGGGTCTTCAATCCAGACCATGGCTGAGTCCAGACATTGTTGACAGCGATGGTGACCTGGTCGCGCGTGCCTGCGGGGGCGTCGGCAAAAGCTCCGGGCGCCGAAATGAAGTGGGCCAGCGCCGCCGACGTAACGAAATAGTCGTATTCACTGCTTCCACAGGTCGGCTCTCCCGGATTGACAATGATGCCGCCAACCTCGGTGACCCAATCGATGGAGGCAAGGTCGTCGGCCGTAAAATTCCAATCACCTCCGACGATGTAGGGCTGAGAGCACTGGCCATGGATGGATGCCAACACCTGCGACAAGTCGAGGTGTCCCCGGTGAGCCCAATAGAAGTCACGAAATACACCGAGACCTCGAGTAGGGACGAGCCCTCTCCGAGATGAACCCTGCGTGCAACCAGGCGGTGGGCCCATTCTGGGGGGGCTGGGATGCTGTTGTACACGCCAATATGCGAAGCAACAGCCAGACCAACACCTCCGCTGACAGCCAGGCGCCCAATGCCCACGCGGCGGGGGGGCCCGAGCGCGAGGTGGAGGCCCTGGGTGGTGCACCATTGCCTGGCAGATCCAGCGGCCTCTTCATCGGAAAGACGGGTCTCCTGGATGAAGGCAATGTCGGACCTGCGACCAGCAGCTGCGTTCCATTCAAGGACTGTGCGTGCCCCGCCCCAAGTGCGTCTGCATGGATCGTCCGTCGCAATCGCTAGCGACTCAGGGCCAACCATAGGCCGCTTCACCAGACACTCGGCCAGGCAGATCGGAACCCGTGCGCCGGGAGCAGGCACGCAGGTGGCAAGCCGAGGGTGAGGAACAAAAACACCTTTCAAATGCAACCGCGTCTTGACTATCCCGACGATCACTTCCAGCAGACTTTGGGCAATGGCCCCAGGCTCCGGCAGGCATGGCGGACGCGTCCTGCCCCCCTTTGAACGTCACGGGTGCGCTGCGTGCGCGCAGCCCTCGGGATGCGAAGTCCCGTCCCTGCCGCGCGGCCGATCGCCCGCAATCAGATATCGCTGGGCCCCCCAGAATGCTTGCAGCCTTCGCAGGGTCAAAAATCGACGCCCCCGACGAAGCCGCAGGCGTGGGAGGCGTGGAGGCTGAAGAACAGGTCGACCCGCGAACAACTGCTCCCGCGGCAGTCCTGGATACCTCGAAGCCGTCCGAGGCAAATACCGGAGCGTCCAGCGGGAATACAAACTTGTCGAACGTGAAGTCAGGATACACAGGCCGAACTCGACCTTCATGCAAAATTGGCCCTGGCGCGGCTGGCCGAGTCGACCCGCGAGACTCGGAGCAAACGTCAAGATGATAGTAGATTCCTGACGCGACGTCAGAAGACAAGGCCGCCGCCGGGGCTACCGCGTGGGCCATCGCCATCTTGATGAGGAGAGTAGCCACTAGCAGCAGGCCTCGTCAGGCCTGCCATCCGGTGCATCTGCCTCGCTGTCTCGCACAGCTCCTCGTCCTCAAGTGGGATGTTGGAGGCTGGCATGCATGTGCCCATGAGCGTGCGCAACTCGGCGTAAGACAGCGTGTCGATGGTCGCCTGCTCCAGCGCTGCTGGCCCCACTGCGGACGCTGCAAATGGCTGTTCACCATCCGCCGCCGCCACCGCTGACGGAGGCGGCGGCTCTTGGAGCGGGGCGGCGACGGACAGGCCGGCCTCGGTGCCCACGCCTGCCGGGACAAGCGTCGCGTTGGAGACGACGCTGGGCAAATCCGCAATGATGGCCTGGGCAGCGGCGTTGACCTGATCGCCAAGCCCGCAGCGGTCGAGGACGGCCCCGGGCTTGCCCGCATCGGGGCCCACTGCCGCCATGGGTTGAGCGGCTGCCTCGCCCGGCGCCTGCTGCGCCAGCGCGCTCCGCTGCTGCGCCAGGTCCTTGATGGCCAGCTCCTGCTGCTGGGTGCCTGACTCGGCTTCCCCAATCTGCTTGAGGAGGTTCGCCAGCTGCACGCGCTGCTGTCCCAAGACCTCCTTGGACTGGAGCAGCTGCTTCTCCGCTGACTCCAGTCTGGCCGTGACAGTCCGCACGCGGGCATAGATGGGCTTGGACTCCAGCAACTTGGCCCGCAGACGGTCCCGCTCAACCTCGAGCTCCTGCTTGCGCGCCAGCCAGGCAGGCCCGTTGTGTTTGGCCACCGCCACGAGCTCCTTGTCCAACTCCTGGAGCCGATGGCGAGCGAACTCGTCAGTGGCCTCCGCGTCCATGTCAATACCTTCCTGTTCCACAGCGGCTGCCCCGCGGCGCACCTGAGGCTTGGCCTGAGCAGCTTCCAGCTGCTCGACCTTTCGCATCTCAAGCTCTTTGGCCTCCTTGCTCCATGGGTTGAGACCGGTCGCAGCCTTCGGTGGGATCCGCCCTTGGCATCCTTCCCGCGCTTGGGCGGGGGCGATGGCTCCGAGCGGCCGCCGAAGCACGCCGACTTGTGGATCCCGCGCAGGAGGCAAGATGTCCGATCCGCGTTGTTCTTCCCCGTGCGCTCGCGAAGGCATGATCCGCACGTCCGGCGCCGTCTTTCCCTCGCCCTGCGGGCCGCCATGCCGGGCGCGCCGAGGGGGGGCTCGCCGCCGCGATGATCCGCCGGGGCCGCCAGGCCGCGCTCTTGGCGCAGCCTGGCCCTCGCCACCGCCCGGCGCCGGCGAAGGCGCCGGTGCCAGGGCGGCGACGGGGGCCGGCCGCGGTCCGCCGCGCGCGTGGTGCTGGGGGCCATCGCTCCGCGGGCGCCCGCCACAGGGGGCAAGGCGGCTGCAGGGCCGCGCTGCGAAGCCACCTTGAGCCCAAACTGGCTGCGGAGGAAGAGGGGGAGAAGGAGGAGGAGGAGGAGGAGGAGGAGGAGGAGGAGGGAGAGGGGAGAGGGGTTGGAAAGAGGGGGGGGAAGGAGGAGGAGGAGGAGGAGGAGGAGGAGGAGGAGGAGGATGCGGAGGAGGAGGAGGGGGAGGATATCCGTAGCCATTTTGGTTCAAGTCCGTAGCGGTTGGCTCTGGGACGAGAGTTTTTGGCAAGGGGATCCGCGGCCCCACCACTTTCCGCGCGCCGTGCGCGGTTCGCCCCGCACTTGTTCACTCACAATTACTCGTGTACTTGCTGCTGCTGGTCGCTCGCGTTTGTTTCTCAAGCAGCGATGGGGGACTTCTCTTGCTGGCAGTGCAGTAACAAGCGGTGCGCGTACAGGTGCAACTGTGTCTGGCGCGATAACTGCAGGATGTGCGGAAAAGCGGCTGGTCCGAAACGCACTGTCTCGATCGCCGATTCTCGGGACCGTGGTGCCTGGGCCAATGGGCCGCCGATCAAGAACAAGCAGATCAGCTTCCTTCCCGAGAGTCAGCTCGGCATCTACGCCAGGATGTCCGAGGAGGACTTTAAGGAGGTCAGCAGCGCGAGCCGAGCGCCACGGCCAAGTCGGCCAGGATCGAGCAGGACGTCCTGGCGGACAAGCGTGACAAGGCCCAGCGGGCCTACGACAAGGCGCAGGAGAGTGCTGTGGCAGCCTGCGCCCACGCTGCCAAGTGCATGGCCGAGCTCGCGCTGGCGCAGACTGCGGTCAAGGAGGCCGCGGCGCGGGCGGCCAAGGCATATTCGGCCATGGCTGCGAAGGAAGATCCTGTTCAGCAGCTGCAGCAGTTCGCTGACACGCTCGCCCAGGATTCGCGCATGGCCCAAATCGCCCAGGGCCTGGCAGCTTTGGCGCAGCCTTTGCG
This sequence comes from Prorocentrum cordatum, assembly GCA_963575745.1. NCBI lineage: Eukaryota > Dinophyceae > Prorocentrales > Prorocentraceae > Prorocentrum > Prorocentrum cordatum. The sequence continues at coordinate 169,713 of CAUYUJ010015567.1, read as the reverse complement.
CGATGCTGCTGCTGCTGCTGCCCCTCCCGCCGATGAGTCCATGGCAGTGGGCGGCGATGGCGGTGGCGGGGCTGGCGCCGTCGGGGCCCCCGATGGCGAGGCCGAGGCCAAGCGGCGCGCGGAGGCCGCTCAGGCCGCAGCCGCAGCTGCAGCTGCCAAGCAGGAGCAGGAGCGCGAGGCCGCGCGTGCTGCTGCTGCCGCCGCTGTCAGGCGCAAGCCGAGGCAGCGCGCGCCGAGCTCCTCGCCTGGCTCGCAGAGGCGCAGACTGACGACGGATACATCAGAGGATTGCAAGAGAAGCATGGTGTCAAGCATGAATGCATTCGTGACATCTTCGACCAGATGCAGGAGGCCGCCGCCAAGAGGTTCAAGTCGGCCGCCGCCGAGCCTGCTGGCGGGTCTTCCTCCTAGTTTGGCCGCCTGGACTCTGGTCACCAGCAATGTGACGGGGATCGCGGGGTTGGAGGCGCTGCTCTAGCATCCCAAAGCCCTCAGCAGCAACGGCGTGGCGGTGCAGGAACATCACCTTCTACCGCATCAGGTTGATGAATGGGAGAGCAAGTTGTCGAAGCGCGGATGGCGCGCTAGTGTAGCAGCTGCCGTGGATACCCAGCGTGGCGGTTCCAGCGGTGGTCTGGCGCATATGGTTCCCAAGTTTGTTGGCCTCGCTGACATTGAGCAGATTCCCAGCTCTCTCATTCCTGGCAGAGTTTCGATCAAGCATGTTGCAGGAATCACAGACATTGGCTTTCTGTGGGTGGCTGTGCATTTACACTGCAGCGAGGGACTGTCAGGTAAGAACTGGCACATTCTAACCCAGATAGGTGATGCAGTCAAATTATCATGGCTGCCATTCATTGTGTCTGGTGGTTTCAATTTGGATCCGCACGAGCTGGAAGCATCAGGATGGCCCGCCGCACTCGACGCCACCATCTTGGCTCCAGCGGTGCCTACATGTACGAATTCTTCAGATTCTAAGGCCAGGGTAATCGATTTCTTCGCGGTAGCCGACTCCATTGCTCATGATTGTTGCCTCGAGGTCTTAACCGATGCTGCAACTAGGCCACATTATCCTGTGCGGCTTACCATTCTTGTGCAAGCAAGGTGTGATCTCTGTCATGCGGCTGTTCGAGTGCCACGTCGGTTTCCTCTCGATTTACCTGTGGGCTGTGTTCGCGCTGATCCTGCACCACGTTGGGAGCAGTATCGAGACACCGTTGAGCGTGCTGGCCTGGACGTGGAGATGCGCTGGCAGCTGTGGGTGCAGACCGCCGAGGCCGACTTCGCGGGCGCCCGCGACTTGCTGCCGCGCGTCGACTCCGAGTACTTCGGCCGCGCTGAGGGCCCCCAGTTTTTTTTTGTGAAGGCGCAACCGAAGCCGCTGCCTGTGCGCTTTCCCAGGATCTCGCCTGTTGCCACGTGGTGGCGTTTCCTGGCCAGGTGCCTCTCTGAATTGGGGTCTGCGCAGCCTGTCCCCTTACGTGCTTGCGCTTTGCGCCTCGCGAGGCGCCTCGGGCCCATGTCCCAGGCCAGCAAAGTTCCTCAGTCAGAGGCTGAGCCCTGGCTCACGCTGTTGTCTCTGGCGCGCGAGCTTCCTTATGAGCTCGCTGAGCTGGCTTCGAAGGCTGCCGCCCTCCAAGTTAGCAAAGCCTTGAAGCAAGCTGAAGCTGATAAGCTCCGCGGTTGGAGAGAATGGTGCTCCACTCACAGCCGTGACGGTGGAGCCGCTTTCTTTTCATATACCAAGCTTGCCCAGCCTTGGGTCCCCACTTCCTTGGTGCAGGTGCAGGGTGCCTCGCGTCCCGCTACTATGGCCGAGGAGATGGATTTGCTTGAGGCTGAGTGGGCTGGGTGGTGGAAGGTGGGGGCTCTGTCGGATTCCATCGCCTGGCCTGCGGACCTTGGCCCCGAACTTTCGCTTCCTAGTGTCGAGGAGTTTTAAGCGCGCATTCGCACGTTCCCCAAGAGGTCAGGATGCGGTTTGGATGCGATTTCCCCTCGGCATCTTTTGCACCTCTCCGACGGGGCCTTGATGGCCTTGATCGATCTTTTAGGAGAGGTCGAATCCTCCTGCTCCTGGCCGCGTCTCTGGACCAAAGTGGTTTTTCTCAGCAAGCGTGAGGGCGGATTTCGGCCCATTGCGCTCATTCACATTCTTGCCCGTACTCAGGGGCGTCTGCGGCGCCCGCTTATCAAGCAATGGCAAGCTCGCAATCATCGTCCATATTTTTGGTCCACGTCTGGACGCAGCAGTGACAAGCTCGTCTGGTCCAGGCCGCCAGCTCAGAGTGGGCGGCCTCATCGCGAGGTTTCTCTAGTGGGCTCCTCCTGCTTGACTTGCAGAAGGCTTTCGAACACGCTCGTCATAGCGAGCTTGTGCTCGCAGCGAATAGGTCGGGATTTCCGCTCCGCCAGCTGAAGCTTCTTGTCGAGCTCTACAGGGCTCCGCGGATCCTGTCGCTGGGGGACGCGGTTTCTCGGCCTCTTCAGGCCCACCAGGCCGTTTTGCCTGGCTGTCACTTCGCCACTTTGATGTTGCAACTCATCCTCCTCGGCCCCGCTGATAAGGTTGTGGCGGCCTATCAGCACGTCAGTCTGGGGGTCGTGGTGGACGATTTTGGAGCCCATAGGGTAGGGCGTGAGCAGGATGTGGTGGAAGACCTAGCAGGGGCCACCACCATGCTGCATGCTGAGCTTGAGAAGGTTCACTTGGTCGTGCACCGTCGTAAGAGTCGGGTCGTTGCGTCGTCGGCTCATATCATGGCTCAGCTCGTCCGAAGGCTCCGTAGGTCGAATGTTCAGGGCGCTCACACAGAGCGCAACCTTGGCATCGATTTTGCCGCTGCAGTCTGCCGCTTTCGTGCCGCGCGAGCCGCTCGCAGGGCGCCAGCGCACGCTCGGGCCCGGAAGATCGTCTCGCTCGGACCGCATGTTAAAAAGCGCCGGCTGCACAACATGGTGCAAGCTGCCCCCCTGGCCCCCTTTAAGTATGGGGGCGCTGTGTACGGCGCGAATTGCACAGAGCTGCGTCTCGCCAGAGCTATGCAGGCAGATGTGCAGGTCGCCAAGCTGTCGGGTCGCAGTCTCACGTTGCTTCTTATGATGTCTGAAGCACCCCGATGCGACCCTGCGTACAAATTAAATATTGAGCCTCTGCAGATGTTTGCGGTGGCCGTCTGGGATGGTTCGCTTCCTGTGCGCATGCTCGGGCAAGGAATAAAAGATGCTGTCCATCGCTTCTCCGACCACGGAAACCCCTGGGCCGGCATCAAGGGTCCTTTCACGGCCTGTGCGGCCACTGCCATCCGTCTGGGGCTCCAGGTCGACGGTTCTGATTTCGCTCACTCGGTCTTGGGGCGCATCTCGGTCAGGGACGTCGGCCCCAGGACCTTTGTGATCTGGCTTCAGAGGGTGGTCGAGTTTTGGCTTTGGGGTAAGGTCGCCAATCGGTTGGACGTGCCTGAATTGCAAAATTGGTGCGGCCTCACTCCGCTCAGAAGCCTTCGCCCCCTCTTGCCTGTTGAGCGCGGGTATCTCGAGAGTGTGATCTCTGGAGGCCAAGGGCCGCAGCATCGTCAATGGGAGGCTGGGCTCTCGACCAATGCCTTCTGTTTAGGTTGCGGGTCGGCCCCAGGAACCCTGCTGCACAGGCGTGCAGCGTGTGGCTTGCGCGAGGAGGTCATGGAAGGAGTTCGCATTCCATCCTTTCTCACCACCCTCGTGCGAGCTGCCACTCCCTCCTCTTTGCTGAGAGGCAGCTGCTGCCGCTTGCTCCCCTCCCCGCCGCCCGTCCTGTCCCAGATAGGTGGTTCGCAGGAGGGCCCGAGGCCCTATCAGGGCACGTGTTCCTCGACGGGTCGTGGATTGACCAGAAGCCCCCCCCCCCCCCACGCGCAGGCGGTGGGGTGGGCCGCCGTTGCTTTGTGTCCCGACACATCTCGTGTGCTCTTTGTTATGTGTGGTACGTTGCACGAGTTGTGTCAGGACATCGACTATGCTGAGCTTTTTGCGTTTTATCGCGTGCTACAGCACGCGTGCCCAGAATCCATATTGTACACAGACTCCGCCTTCGTGCATGACGGTGCGCACAAGCGTGGAGAGCGAGAGTGTTGTGGCTCCCGCAGTGCATGGTCCGAGCTGTGGCGCGCGGTGTGGACAAATATTCACGATTGGGGTGGTCACTCTCAGATCTGTCTCGTCAAAGTGAAGGGACGATGCACGCGTGCACGTGTGCAGCTCGGTCTCAGCAGTGCGTTTGAAAAGGCTGGCAATGATGAGGCCGACTCGTGGGCCCAGTGGTCTGCTTCTCGTGTTCAGATTGATCAGAGTTTGCGTGAGCAGGGCACTGCTCAAGCTAAGGCGTTGGCCCACTACGCTAAATGGGTGGCCCAAGTAGGGGCGAGTTTTGCCGATTTTGCCGGTGAGCATGTTAAGCCTGAACAGAAGCGGTCTAGTCAGTCTTCCTGTCAGCCCATGATCGCGGTTGAACCGCCCCCGCCTGTCGTCACCCCTCGCCCCCTCCTGCGTGCAGATGTTGTGCGCGCGCGTGTTGTTGCAGCAGGTGGGCGCAGGCGCCTCGTGCATCCCGTTCAGCTTCAGGAGGGCACCTGGTGCGTTGTGTGTGCAGTGTGTGGGCTCGGAGGTCGCAAAGTCTCTGCCAAGCTGTCTGAGCAGTGCAATGGGCCCCCTGCGGCTTCCCCCCACGGCGCGCGCGCGTTGGCGAACCTCGCGCGCGCGCCTGCACGATACAGTCTCAATAAGAAGTGGCACTTGCTCCGCCAGCCGTTCAGAACTGGCGATCAGGTCCGTGCGGGCGAGATTGATTCTCCCCATATCGCCTAACTCTTTGTGTTTTGCCTTTTTTCCGTGCGTTTCACCCGTGGGGTGAACGGGGGCGGGTGGTGGCGCAAGTGGTAATGGCCCCGCATCAAAGGGGAAGCGCAACCCATCCAGCTCAAAGGCGCGCGGCGAGACCCATCGTCGCGCAGGGCTGTGTCGAGGAGGAGGAGGAGGAGGACGAGGACGAGGACGAGGACGAGGACGAGGACGAGAGGGGAAAGGGTGAGAAGGAGGAGGAGGAGGAGGAGGAGGAGGAGGAGGGCAAAAGGAGGAGGAGAAGGAGGGGAGGAGGAGGAGGAGGAGAGGGGAGAGGGGGAGAAGGAGGAGAGGAGGAGGGGCAGAAGGAGGAGGAGAAGGAGGAGGAGGAGGAGGAGGAGGAGGAGGAGGGAGAGGGGGAGAGGTTGGATGAACAGGGGCCGTCGGAGCATTACGTACTGCGGGTTGTGCTTCTGGCTTATTCGCAGAGTGCAATATCGCGGGTTGTAGTGTGAATTGTCGTGTGCATTTTAGCGGGAGGGGGAGGTGCAGGAGATCTGCAATAGACGCTGTAGCAAGAATTGTGTCAATAGGCCGGAGTTTCGTTGTGAATTGCTCTGGGAGCTGCACGACTGGCTGTATTATGTATTGTAACAGGTCGTAGGATCTGTATTGGATGTTTCATGCTGGCTGTCGTCGGATCCGTAGCAGCGGGAGGTTCAGACAGACAAAGCATACGACAAATCGGAACGGGGGCGGAAGAGAGCAATGAGGATAGGATGAGAGTGTAAGATGGGGAGTGAGGGTGGCGACGGAAGAAGAGGAGACGCAGGCACAAGGCAAACCGTATATACATGCATGCATGCTTGCATATATACACATGCTGATCTGCGTACATGTATACATACAGGTTCACACATGTACATACATATAAACATATGTGTGTGTATATATATACATATATATATATATATATATATATATATATATATATATATATATATATATATATACACAAGCACGTCTAGATTTGACAGCGCAGTAATTGATTCGGCCCGTTGACCATTCCATGTAGCCTCGCGACTGCACCCCGTTTGCCTCTCGCGCTCGCCTCGCCTCGCCCGCAGCTCCCGGAGGCGCGGGGCCTGCCGCGAGGCACGCGCGCGCTCGCGAACGCTGCGCGCGACGACGTCCGCGGGCAGGCCGGGGCAGGTCGGGCCAGCCCGCGACTGCGTTCTCGCGCTGCGCACCGCGGGGGCCTCGCGGGCTCAGAGCAGCTCGGGCCGGACGAAAAGGGAGGGGAGGATCGGGAAGGGGGGGGTACGAAATCTGCTGCATGCAGCTGGTTTCGGCGCCACGGAGGGGCCCATTCTTCGATACATAGCCGCCTCCGGCGCCGGGAGGCGCCGGGAGAATCAGCTACGTGAGCTGATTCTCAAACCCCCCCTTTGCTATCCCCCCTTTTTCGCCCGACCCGAGTATCCTTTTAGTCCGATCCCCAGCCCCATCCCCATCCCCTTCGAGACCCCACCAAAGTGACCCCCCCAGTTGGGGGATACACCCCTTGCAACCCGAAGGGAACGGCCCACATCCCCATCTAGGGGGGTAGATCGGCCAGTGGGGCCCAGGCCACGCCGCTGGGGATGGGGATCGGTTGAACGATACTCACCGAGCGGTTTTCTTCCGGACGGTTGCCCAGGTCGTCGGTGGCTCGAGCTGCCGCCGGCGCCGCCCCCTCTTCATACTGCGACACGCGCCGCCATCTGCAGTTTCATCGCGATTTCGGGGTCCCCGCTCGTACTGCCGCTGGTATCCCCTTCCCGCTTCCGAAGGGCTTGCCGTGCGGAAGGGACTGGATATTCGGTGGTGTGTGCCGCCGTTTCCGCTCCTGCGGTCTTCAGCGAAAGGGTCGTGCGCAGAGCTGCTCACTGCAAGAGCGGCGCAAATTTCGTTGTTTCAGTTGCGTCAGGGCGCTCGCTGGCTAAGTGCACCCTATGTTGCGCCTGGTACCCTCAATTATTTGCCGGTTTGTGTGGCATGGTGTCGTTCGCTTGCCAATTCCCCTCAAGCTTACACGCGACCTCGCAGTCGCTTCTTTTACGCGCGCTGACTCTGATAATACACCCAGCGCTTGGGAAGATGCTACATGTTTTGACTGCTTTCTTGCCAGCTTCTTTTCGGAAATGTCGGTTTTGCCAGGTCGGGCTCGCAAGTGCGCGCAAAGCATGTACCTCTGGTTGGCCGGGCAGTCTCCACGGCCGCACCCGTACGTTTTTGTCATTCCTCTTGCCCTGCTTCCTCCCTCTCCGCTGCTTCACCCAGCCAGCGGCGCTTCGCCGTCTTGCATCGCTGGCGCCGCGTCTCGCGCCGCTGGGGCAGTGGGCAGGACTCGTGTGAGCGGTGTGCCGCATCAGGTGGGAGGTATTCAGCACAGTTTTTTTTCATACGTAGGCAGTCGGTCCCCGTGGCAGCGCGATCTTCGCAGGAGGTCTTCGAAAATATGCGGCGCCGCCACGCGGACCTTCCCACGAAGGCTGTGTTGTTGGAGAGCTCCCTGTCTGATGGCCTTCAGTCCACGGGGCCCCCGTCCTTGGGATCGGGGGCTTCTTGGATGCATCACCTCAGATCGTCTTTCATGCTGGGCCCCCCCCCCTCTTCAGCTCTCGGCTGGCAATGCAACCGGTCCTTCCCTCGTCCTCCCACGCGTTCGGCGTCAAGAAGCCCGCGCAACAAAACAGAAGTTTTTGCAAATTTGTGTACGGTTCTTGAGTGTTGTCGAAAACGCGTACGGCGACTCACCAAAGCCCCCTGCCTTCTGCAATCGCCCTTGTGGCCGACCGTTGTGGCCAGAGCTCTGCCTCGTTATCGAACCCTCTGCTCCCCAAGCCGCTGCGGGAACCCTTCGGGGATGCGCGGGGGAAAGATGAAGAGGATGATGTCGAATAAAAAGGAAAGGAGGAAGAGGACAAAGACAAACCTAAGACTCATCCTCGCTGCCGGGGACCGCAAGGCAACGTGACTGCTGCGCCCTGGCACGCGCGAAGTGCTCGGTAATTGAATTTATGGATGGCTAAACAAGAGAACCCGTGGGGCCTACAGCTTGTCAAAACGAGAACGCGGCGCTACGCCCAGAGCCACATCTCGAAAAGGAACCACCGCCAGTCCGTGAACCTTGTACAAAACAAACCACGTGCACGGCGCTAGGGCAAGAACAACATGTTGAAACCGACCCGCCCTCAATCCGTCGAGCCTTTAGCAAATTCGTTAGCCCGTGCGCCGCGCGAAAGCCGGAACCACACGTGCGACATGTCCAAGAAGTCAAGACCACTTGTTTTTCTAGACGAGTGCGTTGATCAGCATGCTCGACGCGCCGTTTTTACAACCAGGGTGCCGACATCAAATGCTGCTTCGGCTGGGGGGCTGCTATTCTCGGCATCCGCTTCTTTTCTGCCGAAGTGAGGTTGTTGCTTGGGGAGGCCGACTTCGAGCTAGCCAGAGCCGTTGGAGCTCGACCACTTCCTCTCTGGCTGCTTTTCGACCCCGACGTGGCTTGCTACCACAGGCCCCCGCCAGCGCCCAATCAAGTCCGGGCCCGGTGCCCGCAGGCCACCACCAGGTGGCCAGGCATTGCCCTCTCCCCTGGCTCCCCAGGGGACGCTGTCAGTGTGGCAGAGTCCGTCGCTCCCCGCTGCTGGCCCTGTCCCCTCCGCCCCTGTTTGTCGCCCTGCCTCCCTCGCCTTCTTGCTGTTCTTGCTGGGGAGGGGCCTCGCGATATCGGTCATTTGCTTTGGCAGCGCGGAGCATGTTTTCAGCCTAGTATCTATCACTGCTGTTATAACGGTAGGTTGGCTGGCCCGGATAGAAAAGCATATCTCGGTCCGACCAGGGCCACCAAATACAAAAACTGGCGGCAAATCTGAAACAGACGCCGCCTTAATTTTCCAGGAGTCACAGTTGGACGTGGGCCCTGGTCGCCTTCCATCGAGGCTGCCACTAACCCGTCTCCTCTGGAGGAGGCCGCCGTCGTCGTTGAGTCTGGTGGCCTGGTGGTGGGGGATGCGCGTCTTCTTCGAGCGCCCCTCCTGGGAGGGAACGCGCCAGGCGCTCAACCTGCTGTCTCCGCTTTTGCAGCCGCCGTCGCTGCCTTTCGTGGCGATGACTTCGAAGGCGAGGAGGCGGTAGAGTCAGCCCCCCCCCCCTTTGCAGGCTAGGCGGGCCGCCGCCCAGCCGCATCCTGCGCGCGCCATTGTGTATCCTCTCGTGCGGCGGCCTCTGCTAATTTTGCATTTCCTTTCCTGCGCTGGCGACGCCACGAGTCCGCGCGCCGGCGCGGGCCGCGGCCGACGGGCTCCGTATTGTTCCTTACAAGGAAAGGCGGGGGGGGGGCGCATGGTTTCGGGTTGGCCCTCAGTCCTGGGGGAGGTGGTGACTACTAACGGGACAGCGATGAACCCTCCCCCGAGGGGGCAGAGGGAGCGCTAGAGGAAGAGATGCTGTATAGACTACCTTCGCCCAGAGAGGGCTGGTGAGATTACAACAGTTGCTGCCGACCGCACCCTGGGAGGCCCCTTTGGGAATGTCGGCGTGCACCAGCGGTGGCTGGCGCCGGACGCTGCAAGAAGCCTCCAGAGAACAGGAGGGCGCGAAGGGCAGGAGCTCCTGCAAGACAGACGCGCGTATCTATAATCAGCGCGTTTTCCTATGGACCTGGCTGCCCCTCCGCTGCCTCAAGCAAGTTCGCAGCACTCTTCCTACACAACTCCATCTGGTTTTTGTTTTAGACAAGTTTAGGGCAGATGTTTTCTTATTCCCCACCCTCCTTGGTTGGGTATTCGTTTTGCATAGAGCAGTGTGGTCGCGTCCTTCCTCCTCCCGCCTCCTGCATCTTTCCTGCCTCTTTCTGTCTTGCCTGCGGGGGGCTGCGATCTGTGAAACTGTCGCCAGTTTCGAGGCCTGCTGGGGGGTCCAGCATAGAGGGTAATCGCGGCAGATCCAAATTAAACCTCGCCGTCCCTGAGGGCTGCGATCTGTGAAATTGTCGCCACTTTCGAGGCCTGCTGGGGGGCTCAGCATAGAGGGTAATCGCGGCAGATTCAAACTAGACCTCGCCATCCCTGGGAGGAGGGGGGAGGCTGCGATCTGCGAAACTGTCGCCACTTTCGAGGTCTGCTGGGGGGTCCAGCATAGAGGGCAATCGCGGCAGATCCAAATTAGACCTCGCCTCCCCTGAGGGGCTGCGATCTGTGAAAATGTCGCAGCTTTCGAGGCCTGCTGGGGGGTCCAGCATAGAGAATAATCGCGGCAGGTTCAAATTAGACCTCGCCGTCCCTGGAGGGATGCGATCTGTGAAACTATCGCAACTTTCGAGGCCTGCTGGGGGGCCCGGCATAGACGGTAATCGCGGCAGATTCAAATTAGACCTCGCCGTCCCTGGGGCTGCGATCTGCGAAACTGTCGCCACTTTCGAGGCCTGCTGGGGGGTCCAGCATGAAGGTTAATCGCGGCAGATTCAAACTAAACCTCGCCACCCCTGGGGGGCTGCGATCTGCGAAACCGTCGCCACTTTCGAGGCTTGCTGGGGGGTCCGGCATAACGGGTAATTGCGGCAAATTTAAATTAGACCTCGCCATCCCTGGGGGGCTGCGATCTGCGAAACTGTCGCCACTTTCGAGGCCTGCTGGGGGGTCCTGCATAGAGGGTACTCGCGGCAGGTTCGAATTACACCTCGCCATCCCTGAGGGCTGCGATCTGTGAACCTTTCGCCAGTTTCGAGGCCTGCTGGGGGGTCCAGCATAGAGGGTAATCGCGGCAGATCCAAATTAAACCTCGCCGTTCCTGGGGTGCTGCGATCTGCGAAACTGTCGCCACTTTCGAGGCCTGCTGGGGGGCTCAGCACAGTGAGGGCCACGCGCGGATTTAAACTAAACCTCGCCATCCCTGGGAGGCTGCGATCTGCGAAACTGCCGCAATTTTCGAGGCCTGCTGGGGGGGGCAGCACAGTCAGGGCCACGCGCGGCTTCAAGAAACCTCGCCATCCCTGGGGGGCTGCGATCGGCGAAACTGTCGCCACTTTCAAGGCCTGCTGGGGGGTCCGGCATAGTGAGGGCCACGCGCAGATTCAAACTAAACCTCGCCATCCCTGGGGGGCTGCGATCTGCGAAACTGCCGCCACTTTCGAGGCCTGCTGGGGAGTCCAGCATAGAGGGCAATCGCGGCAGATCCAAATTAGACCTCGCCTCCCCTGAGGGGCTGCGATCTGTGAAAATGTCGCAGCTTTCGAGGCCTGCTGGGGGGTCCAGCATAGAGAATAATCGCGGCAGATTCAAATTAGACCTCGCCGTCCCTGGAGGGATGCGATCTGTGAAACTATCGCAACTTTCGAGGCCTGCTGGGGGGCCCGGCATAGACGGTAATCGCGGCAGATTCAAATTAGACCTCGCCGTCCCTGGGGCTGCGATCTGCGAAACTGCCGCCACTTTCGAGGCCTGCTGGGGGGTCCAGCATGAAGGTTAATCGCGGCAGATTCAAACTAAACCTCGCCACCCCTGGGGGGCTGCGATCTGTGAAACCGTCGCCACTTTCGAGGCTTGCTGGGGGGTCCGGCATAACGGGTAATTGGGCCCAGCACAGTGAGGGCCACGGGCAGATTCAAATGAGATCTCGCCATCCCTGCGGGGCTGCGATCTGCGAACCTATCGCCACTTTCGAGGCCTGCTGTGATCCCCGTTTTCGAAGTGGTTAGGAGTGCTCAGGAATTGTAAATCATCAGCTTTATCAAGCCTCTTTCCTGTAGCCAGTGTCCGTCTGCAGACATATGTAACCCTCGCCCCGTCATCGCCCCTTTTTTAAAGTATCCTAAACTATTTGCGCCCCGCTTTTTTTTTTTTTTTTTTTTTTTTTTTTTTTTTTTTTTTTTTTTTTTCTCGCAGGGGTTGGGTACGTCGCCAGGGTAATTTTTAGACAAATTCTGGATCTACGCGCCAATAATATTTTTGTTTTCGTTGTCCATTCCGCCGTTTGTTGCTGGCGCTCGTTTGCTGGCCACCCCTCGCTGGGATGATGGAGGGAGGTTCCCAGCAAGCCGTGCGGCCAAGCTGGGGGGAAGGAAAGAGGGAGGGAGCGAGGAGGGAGGAGGAAAGAAGAGCGAAGGTGAGAGAGGAGGACGCTGGGGGCGTGCACGTCTCGGAGGGAAACGAGGGCGTGGCGCCCCACAGTGGTGACAAAATGCCCCTTCGGATCGCCGCACCCGTGTTTTTCTCCATCTGACCTTCCCTGTTCTCTTCTGGTCGCTCCTCCTCCCAGCCCGTCCGACCCCTGCACTTCAGCTCCGCCCGCACCCCCCTCTCCCCTCCCCAAGAAGGGATGACGCGGCGGAGAAGGAGCCAGGAGAGCAGGCGAGTAAGAGGAATGAGGTGGGTGAAACAGGGGGTGGCGATAGAGATAGCGCTTATGGTGGTCATGGTACTGATTATTGTAAAGCTGTTGCGGGCGGGATGGCCTACAAGCAGAAACTCTGGAAGGCTTACTGCGAGGGGGGGCCGATGGCGACGAAGGAGGAGCGATAGAGGATGCAGACGGGCAGGGCGAGAGGCTGTGACGATGGATGTGTGGGGGGATAGAGGGGAGAAGGTTATGCGTCAGCGTTTCTGCCGGAATTTGATAAGGTTAGATGCGCATGAAAACGTAGACTTCTGGGAACTCTGGTACGTTTGGATACGCTCCCGTTATTTGTTTTTTTGAATAAGGCAATTTCTTCCCAGGCGTGTTCAGGGGAATGGAGAACGGAGGCACTCAGTTTTCCGGGCTTGAAAAGATGCGACGCGACTCCCGCTGAGGCCAGAGCACAATCGCACCCAAACGCACATAGAAAAATGGTGTGTCTTCCAAGGTGACTGGCGCCGGACGCCGCTTTACTCCCGGGTCGTCTGAGGCGTAGCCGCTTGCCGGGGTGGGCCTGGTGGGCAGAAAATCAACCTGGCGAAGAAACCCAGTGGGCACCGTCGTTGACTGCATCGCCTTCGGTGGAGCTCCCTCTGGGGCAGCGAAGCGTGTGAGGGGCGTGCCGAAATGAGCGCGGTGGCCACATTCGAGAGCTGGCCTGTGGGCCTTCGGTGGGGTCACCTCTGGGGCCACGAAATGCGAGGGGTGTGCCAAAATGGATGCGCTGGCCGCGCGCGGACGCTGGCATTTGAGCCTTCGGTGGGGCGCTCTCTGGGGCCACGAAACGTGCACGGGGTGTTGGCCGCATGCGACATTCTGGCCTCCGATGGAGTTCCCTGTAGGACCACGACTCCTGTAAGTGGTGTGCCAGAATGAGCGCGGTGGCCACATGCGAAAGCTGGCGTTTGGACCTTCGGTGGGCCCCCATATGGGGCCACAACGCGTGCGAGCGGTTTGCCAAGAAGGCTGCAGTAGCTGCATGCGAACGCTGGCGTTTGGGCCTTCTGTGGGGCCTCCTGTGGGGTGGCGAGGCGTGTGAGAGGTTTGCCAAAATGGGCGCAGTGGCAGCATGCGAACGCTGGCGTTTGGACCTTCTGTGGCGCTTCCTGTGGGGTGGCGAGGCGTGTGAGGGGTTTGCCAAAATAGACGCAGTGGCAGCATGCGAACGCTGGCCTTTGGGCCTTCGGTGGGGTCCCCTATGGGGCCAGGAAGCGTGCAGGCAAAGAGTGTGCCAAAATGGGCGCAGTGGCAGCATGCGAACGTTGGCGTTGGGGCCTGTGGTGCGGCCCCCTACCGGGCCAGGAAACGTGTGTGGGGCGTGCCAAGAATGGATGCAGTGGCCGCGTGCGGGCGCTAGCCTTTGGGCCTGCGGGAGGGCCCTTGTGGGGCGACGAAGCGTGTGAGGGGCGTGCCAAAATGAGCGCGGTGGCCGCATGCGGGCGCTGGCAGGCGCATCTCCGGAGTGCCCCCCCGATGGCGCCACGAATCGCGCGAGGTGCGTGCCAGAATGGGCACGGTGGGGCAGCATGTGAACGCGAACGCTTGAGCCTTCGGTGGGCCACCCGTGGAGCCTTGAGACGCGCGGGGCGCGCGCCAAAATGTTTCACGGGTTTGGAGGGCGCAGGGATCGGAGGAGGAAGGAGGGGTGGCGTGAGGAGCGGGCGGAGGAGTGAGGACGCGGGGCGCTGTCTCTTCAAAACGAAGACCCAGTACCACAGGAAGGCAAGGAAAAAATTAGCCCCGATCGCATCGCGCGCGCCAGTCCTTCGGCACCCGGGGCGCGCAGGTATACACGGCCACTTCTTGCGTGAGTTGTTGGTGGCCCTTCTCCGCGCTACCCCCAGCCATCAGGGGCATCGCGGGGTGCGCCCCTTGTTCGTGCTAGGATCGCGAGGCGTGGCTGGCGTGGCGCGGCGAGCCAGGAGCGGGGCATGTCCAGCTTGCCCCGGACACCAGGAAAGGGGAAGGTGGCGCAAGGAGCGCGCTTTCTATTCGAAGTTGGCTCTCTGGGCACATCTGGCGTGACTTTTTCTCGGCTCGTAGTCGCGCGGGCGCTGTCTGCGCGAGCCGAGGTCTATGGGCGGGGCGGGTGCGGCCTGTTCCCGGGCACCAGAGAGGAGCGTTGGGGCGCGCAGTTGCTCCGTCGCTCCCCCCCGCGCTGATCAAGCTTACCCGAGGCATCGCAAGCGCGGCAGACGCGGGGTCAGGCATGCTGGCGCCTTCGCTGCTCGCGCGCTGAGGGGGGCGCCTTTTTCCACGCTGGTCCCAGAGGCTCACCAACGTTATTTTTTAACAATGGATGTTGCGCAACATGTTCATACACCGGTATATTTTCAGCATTTTGATCACCCGCCGGTAAAATGCAACAGGGGATGCTGTCATCCACCGGTAATTCAACCACATTCATCAGAAAACCAACATCCACCGGTATTCCAGCATCCACCGGTAATCCATCAACGCATCCATTGGTCATGTTACTGTCAATATTTAACATGATTTACTTCACGCGCACATGTGTGGCAGGCACCACATTTGACCGCACTTTCGGCGGCGATCGCTAGTTGAGTACCCGAATGTGCGCTGACACGGTGGCAGGAATTGCCGCTGCATGCTGGCTGGATGAATGAACGACCATGCGTAATCATATGTCTGCGGGTGCCTAACACGGGCGAGGCCACGCAGTAGCATTTATGTGTATGTGCAGGCGCGCGCGCGCGTGCCTTGCGTCGCCGACAGCATACACCGGTAGAATTGACATCCACCGGAAGCCTAAGTACGTCCACCGGTATTCATGTTTAACAGTGAATGCGTTTTTCTTTATTCAAGCCCATGCACCCGTAAATGGCCGACATCTACCGGCAAAACCAACATCCACCGGTAAACAAGCCGACGCGAGCGCAACGTTAAAAAGTAACAGTGAAGAGCCTCTGGGGTCGCCCAGAACGGTTGCGCGCAGATTAGTACTTGATGCGTGCGGGTCTGTAGCGCAGCGCCAAGGGCGCGGCAGGTGGGGGACTTCCCCAGCGCGCGCCTGGGGCGCGCACGGGAAAACCAGCGGAAAAAATTGAAGGCGCGCAGGGCGCTATTGGCGAGGCTTCTCCTTGACGACCGGAGGGGGGCACCAGCGGCGGGCGCCCCGATCGCGCGCGCCACGGGGGTAGCGCTGAAGTCGCTCTTGCGCGCCCGATGGGCGTGAGCGCTGCGTTTTGGAATGGTTTCCCTGGGGGTTGCGGTCAGGGCCCGCGACCCCCTCGGATCGCGTGCCGGCCAGCATGGCGCGCCCCCTAGACTGGCGCAGCACGCCAGCCCAAGCTGCCGTGAATTGGCGGCCCGGCGAAGTGCAGGCGGCAACGTGCTAATGGCTTTATAGCTAAACGGAACCGCCCCCACTCGGGAATCGAACGCTGGGCAATGTCCGCCCCAGCCTGGTCGATATATTGCCTGGCCACCTTAAGCGCTAGACTGCCACCTGTCACTCGCGATTCGCTGCGATTGTCCCGCGCCGTATCTGGCGGGCTCTACACATGCAATGCGCGCGGCTTGTCCTCCAGTGTTCCCGGGTGCATTGCGTTCTTGCGGCAGCCGCGAGTCTGCCTGCCGGCGCGAACTACAAGTGCCTGGCCTCGCGCGCGCTTCAGCGACAGTTTGGGCGCAGTGCTTCTGGCGGCAGCGGCCAGGCACCCGCTTTCGCCGCGAGCCAAAGCCGCGTCCTCTACGTTCTGTACTCGCGGTAATTTGTTTAGTCTGCGGGCGACGGGCGCCTGCTACTCGCCGTCGCACATTGTCGATGACCTTGCGTTTGCTTGCCCCTCCATAGGCGCAGCGGCGCGCGCGCGGTCAGCGTTCTCGGCAGAGTGGTTCGAGACGCAGCCCGCCGAGGTTTTCCAGGCTCCATCTAGTTACCCCGATTGCACAGTGGCGGGCAGGATTTGTAGCAGTGTTTTGCGTTTGGAGCTGGGCCTGCGGGCCGCTCGGGCGGCCATGTAGCCGCCGTAGCCGCCTCGTCGCCGCCCGCCGCCTCCCGTTGCCTGGGCTTGCGGGCTGCTGTGGCCGCCGCGCGGCCGTCGCCACCTCCTGGCCGCCCGCCGCTTCATCGCTGGCCGGCCTGTGCCAGCCCATCGCCGCCCGTCGCAGCGCAGCCGTCCGTCGCCGCCGCACGTATGTGGAGATTTTGATGTTGCGAGCCTCGCAGATTGCACTGCGTAGGTTCTAAGACAGAATTCGGGTCCACCCCCCTTCCGGGGCTTCTCGCGCCGGCCTGGGGATTTGCAGTTTTCAAGTGGCACGCGCGCCATGGCTCTTGCACTAAAGCGAAGGGGGAGGAGGAGGGGGGGGTGGAGGAGGAGGAGGGGGGAAGAGGGGGCAAGACATCGCCCCTCGGGGCCCAGCAACGGGGCCCAAGTCCAGGTGGGGAGAGGGGGGAGGTGGCGTGCGTCGCGACGCGGAATAAAGTGCTCGGAGCGGAGGGGGCACGGGGCGGAGGTCCCAATGGGGCGCTGGGGGCGCGGAGAGGGGGGGGGGGGGAGGTGGTGTGCCGCGACGCGGAATAAACTGTCGGGGCGGAGGGGGCACTGGGCGGGGCTTGGGGCAGAGGGCCACGGGGCGGGGGTCCAACTGGGGCGCTGGGGAAAGGGGGGGAAGGGGGGGAGGTGGCGTGCGTCGCGACGCGGAATAACATTGTCGGGGCGGAGGGGGCACGGGGCGGAGCCCCCACTGGGGCGCTGGGGACGTTGGGAGGGAGGTGGGGGAGGTGGTGTGCGTCGTGACGCGGAATAAAACGTTCGTGGCGGAGGGGGCAGTGGGCGGGGCTACCGCTGGGGCGCTGGCGACGCGGGGGGGGCTCGGGGCAGAGAGCCACGGCGCGGGGGTCCCACGCGGGCGCTGGGGACGTTGGGGGAGGGGGAGTGTGCGACGCGGAATAAAGCGTTCGTGGCGGAGGGGGCAGTGGGCGGGCCCCCCGCTGGGGCGTTGGGGACGCGGGGAGGCTCGGGGCAGAGAGCTACGGCGCGGGGGTCCCACTCTGGCGCTGGGGACGCGGGACGGGGGATATGTGCGACGAGGAATGCGTTCGTGGAAGAGGGGGCGGTGGGTGGGGCTCCCGCTGGGGCGCTGGGGCGGGGGAGCTCGGGGCAGAGAGCCACGGCGCGGGGGTCCCGCTCTGGCGCTGGTGGCGCGGGGAGGGGGGGGTGCGACGCGGAATAAAGTGGTCGGAGCTCTAGACACCCTGTGCAAGAGGACAGATGATTCTTCGTCCGTTCGAAATCGGAATCCATGCCATCCCGGCCAAAGTGGTGTTGACTGGGATTCGTAATGCGATATAGTGTAATGAGTGCGCACGCGCTGGCTCAGTCTGTCAAAGTCGCTGACAGAAAATATGATCATTCCGACGGTTGGACCCCGCATGGGGATCTGTCTAGCTTGCCTGGGGATATCCTCATGCCCCCTTCTCCTACCTCCTCCTGCCTCCTCCGTCTCCTCCTGCCTGCTGCTTCTCCTGCCTCAGCCCCTGCCTCCTCCTCCTCCACCTCCTCCTCCTCCTCCTCTTCCTCCTCCTCCTCCTCCTCCTCCTCTTGTCTCCTCCTCTTATTATTCCTCCTCTTCCTCTTTATGCCTCCTCCTCCTCCTCTTTATGCTCCCTCCTGGCCCCATCCCCCTTTGTTGTTCCTGCCTCCTTCTCCTCCTCATCCTGCATTCCCTCTCCCTCCTCCTCCTCCTCCTCCTCCTCCTCCTCCTCCTCCTCCTCCTCCTCCTTCCCGCCCCGTATATCGGCCACGTTCGCAGGACAAGCTCGTGGGTCGAGAGTGCCGGGAGCAATTCGGGGGATGCCAGCCCGTCGGGTTTGGTTCGGGGGATGCCAGCCCATCCTCGGCGCGAGCGCCAATGCGGCCCCTGGGGGCCGCCAGGCTCGACCAGAGAGGGACCTTTCGCTAAAACATGGCCCCTGCAGGGGCGGATGCATCAGCATAGGTAAGTTGCATCTTGAATTGTCCCCCCTAACGTTGCACAAGTTCGGCGCACGCGTTTACCTCCTCGGTGCTGCTGCTGCTGCTGCTGCTGCTGCTGCTGCTGCTGCTGCTGCTGCTGCTGCTGCTGCTGCCGGCTTGGGCCTGCTGCGACGCCTCCGGCGGCCCCGCCGGCGCCTCTGCCGGCCTCCTGAGAGGCCCCCCAGCGCCTTCTGGATCCCCGGGCAACGGAGTGGTTGGCAGGGCCCTGGGTTCGTGTCTGCCGCGGCGGCGGCGGAGCTCGGCCGTGGCGGCGGCGGCGGCGCGCCTGCCAGCGCTATCCTTGTCGACCCCTGGAGTGTTTCTTCCATGGTCTACCCCATCAGTGCCCGAGGGGGGATGTGAGGAGGACCACCGCAGGTGACCGAAAAGCGTATGCATCGCGGTCCCCAGGTTCACTCGGATTCTTTCCCCCCTCCCTCCCTGCCCCTCCCCACTCCTTTTTCCCCCTCCTTGCTCTGGTTTCCCTCCGTCTTCCTCCTTCCTGGCCTCCTGCGCGGTCGGTCGAAACCGCTCGGCGTGGCCCGAGGCGGCCAGAGGCCGCTAAGATCGCTCCAAGACGATCCCAGAGGGTCCCGAAACGGCCGAGAAGGACGCTGGTCTCCTCCCTCCCTCGAGCCCAAACTTGAGGGGTCAAGTTTGAGCCAGACTTGAAAGGTCAAGTTTGAGCTCAGTCTCCATCCTCTTGTGGGGTCAATTTTGAACCCGAACTTGAGGGCTCAAGTTTGAGCCCTGCCGGCGCCAATACTGTTAAAGCGTTCCTCGTGCGGTTGCTTGTGATTGCACTGCGGAGGGCCCTTGTCACTTGGGCGTTATTTGGTTGTATGTGGGTGCGTGCTTGTGATTGTGCTGCCGAGGGCTGCTCGCCTTGGCGTTGTTCGGTTGCGTCCGAACGGGAGGCGTTCCCTGCATTTCGCCCCTAAGCGGGGACCCAAGGAGCCCCCAAGAGGGGCTCAAGCAGCCCCCAAGAGGGGCCACCAAGAGGGTCCCAAATGGGGCCAAGAAGTGCCCCAGGGTGGGACCCCTTGGGAGGCAGTGAACACGCGCTTAGAGATCCCGTCTGTGCCCGCACGCGCAAGCACGAGCCTCGACAGGTCACCGACTTCGGTGAATTCCAGGGCCTCCCAGAAGGCGAGGCCTCAAGGGGGCCTCGAACGGTCGCCGACCTCGGGCAATGTTGGGGCCCTAAGCGCACATCTCTAGATCACAAGTGCGTTGGGGGTGATTCTTGAGCCCCTTCCGCTAAGTGTTCGGTCGCTCTCAGGAAAAACTAGAGTCTCTGCCGCCGCTTAGTCGTTGTCGTCGTCTTCGTATGCCGCCGTTTGGCCGTCGTCGTCGTCATCGTTGCCCGCCTTGGGTCGAGATGAGGCCGGTCCTTCGACCGCGGGTCGAATAAAACAAGTCCGGGGCAGCAGCCCTCCTCGCCGAGAGCGTTCCAGGGGCCGACCTTGATAGTCCCGTTGAGGGAGGGTTCGGCCACGTTCGCCGGACAGCCTCAGTGCTAAAACAGGGCATGGTCTGTGTCACGGGCTCGGTGCGTCGAGGGTTGGGGATCCAGTTCCCCGCAGTGGCGCAGGCTATGGGGGCCTGTGAGCTGCCGCTGCACGCCCCTGATCTGGACCCAAGTCGGGCCCGCTAGCGGGCCCAACTTGGTTCAGCCCAACTTACGAATTCGACAACGGGTCGAAAGCGGGAGGGTTCGGCCACGTTCGCCGGACAGCCTCTGTGCTAAAACAGGGCATAGTCTGTGTCACGGATTCGGTGCGTCGAGGGTTGGGGATCCAGTCACTCACAGTGGCGCAGGCTATGGGGGTCTGTGAGCTGCCGCTGCACGCTCCCAGGCTGGACCCAAGTCGGGCCCGCTGGCGGGCCCAACTTGGGTCCATCCCAACTTGCGGATTCGACAGCGGGTCGAAAGCAGGAAGGTCGAAATGAGGGCGCTCCTTCGACCGCGGGTCGAATAAAACGAGTCCGGGGCAGCGGCCCTCTTCGCCGAGAGCGTTCCAGGGATCGCCCTCGATCGTCCCGTTGAGGGGGGAGGCAGGATTTGTCCCCCGATTTTCGGCCACGTTCGCCGGACAGCCTCTGTGCCAAAACAGGGCATGGTCTGTGTCACGGACGATTATTTCGTGCCCTTTGAAACGCTTGTTGGTCCGGGGGATGCCAGCCCATCCTCGGCACGAGCGCCAATGCGGCCCTTGGGGGCCGCCAGGCTCAACCATGGAGGGACCTATCGCACAACATGGTCTCCGTAGGGGCGGATATTCGGGAAGTTGCCCGTGCCAGAATCTCGTTTCCAGATGGCCTCCGGCCACTCTGCTCCAGAGGGCCACCGTGCCCGAGAGGGTGGTGACACCAGTAAACTGGGCCCACTAACGGGTTAGGGCGCCCCTAAGCCATATCACTTCAAGCTCTTCCTCCTCCTCATCCTCCTCCTCCTCCTCCTCCTCCTCCTCCTCCTCCTCCTCCTCCTCCTCCTCCTCCCCCTCCCCGTCCTCCTCCCCCTCCTCCTCCCTCATCCTCTTCCTCCTCCCCATCTTCCTCCTCCTTCTCCTCTCCCTCTCCCTCTCCCTCCTCCGCCTCCTCCTCGTCCCCATATTCCTCCCCCATCCTCCTCCCCGTCTTCCTACTCCGCCTGCCTCCTCCTCCTCCTGCCTCCTCCCGGGGTTTCCCGGGGCCTCTTGGGGCCTGTTGGAGCCTTCTGGACCTCCCGGGACTTCTTGGGTCCTCCTACGGCACTCCTCCTCCTCCTCCTTCTCCTCCTCGTCCCCCCCCCAATCGGCTTCCTCCTCTTCCTACTCTTTCTCGTCCTGCAACCTCCTTCCTCCTTTTCCTCCTCCTCCACCTCCACCTCCTCCTCCATCTCCTTCTCCTTCTCCTTCTCCTCCTCCTCCGCCTTCTCCACCTCGTCGTCGTCGTCCTCCTCCTCCTCCCCGTCCTCCTCCTCCGCCTCCTCCCCCTCCTCCTCCTCCCCCTCCTCGTGCGGAGCACGACCCAGAAGAAACGCGCAACGTGCGTCCCAGCGGATACGCGCCGGAGGACGACCCAGAGGAAGCGCGCGACGGAAAGAGGGGGTTCCCGCCTGAGACTTCCTCCAGACGCAGGCCTCAGAGGCCCATAAGTGATGACAGTTGCAGGAGGCCGATGACCCGCCGCGGACTTCTCATATGATCTGCGGGCACCATAGGGAGGGGGCTCCCTCCTGAGATTTCTTCGCAATTCAATCACAGACGAAGCTCCCGCCTGATACTTCCTCCAGATGCATTCGTTGCCAGATGCTCACGCAGTTGACGTTGCCAGGGGCTCTTGCCGTCGACCAGTTGGTCACCAGTTGTGCGGCTAAAGGCTCGCACAGCTGACGAGGCCAGGGGCTCTCGTCGACTGAGTGATAACCAACTGTGCGGCCAGAGGCTTGCACAGCTGATGAAGCCAGAGGCTCTCGCCGACGCTGTCTGGATCATACAGGAGTCGTGCGCGGCCAGAGGTTCGAATACCTGACGAAGGCAAAGGCTCTCACCTCGCTTAATGCGACACCCGCAACCCAGCCCGGCCGGAGGCACGCGCAGATGTCGATGCCAACGCCGCTCGCGGGACCCCTGTTTTGGATCCGCAACCAATGCGCCCCAATAGCCCCCCGGGATGATCCGCTCGGATTACCCACATGAGCTGCAGGCCTCATAGGGGGAAGACTCTTACGTGGTACGTCCTCGCACATCACTCACAGACGAGGCCCCCGCCTGATATTTCCCTTATTTTCAGGCCTCAGGAGCCCCCAAAGGGATTACAGGTTCCCGATGACCCGCTCGGATTAACAGCATGATCTGCGGGGTCCATAGGGACGGGGCTCCCGCCTGAGACGTCCTCGCTACTCACTCACAGACGAGACTTCAGCTTGATACTTCCTCCATGTTCAAGCCTCATGAATTCAAAAGTGGCGACAGTTACAAGTTTCCGATGACCCGCTCTGATTAATCAAATGAGCTGCGGGCCCCATTGGGAGGAGGCTCCCGCCTGAGACTTCCTCGCAATTCACTGACAGACGAAGTCCCCCGCCAGATATTTCCTTCATATCCAAGCCCCTGGAGCCCAAAGGTTGGCGACACTTCCCGGTTTCCCATGACCCGCTCGGCTTAGTGGCATGATTTGCGGGCCCCATAACAAGGGGGCTCTCGCCTGAAACTTCCTCGCGTCTCACTCACAGACGAGGCTTCCGACTGATATTTCCTCCACATTCAGGCCCCAGGGGCCCAAAGGCGACGAAAGTTGCAGGAGGCCGATGACCAGTTTCGGATTATTCACATGAGCTGCGGGCCCCATAGGAAGGGGCTCCCGCCCGAGACCCCTTCGCAATTCACTCAGAGACGACGCCCCCCGCCGGATATGTTTCCCATATCCAGGCGTCAGGAACCCAAAAGTGGCTGCAGTTACAAGTTTCCGATGACCCGTTCGGATTAATAACATTATCTGCAGGCGCCATAGGGAGGGGGCTCCCGCCTGAGACGTCCTCGCAATTTACTCGCAGACGAGGCTCCCGTCCGAGACGTCTTCAAGTGTGGTTGTGAGTGAGCCAGCGAGGAGGATGCTGATGATGCGGATGATGATGATGGTGATGATGATGATGACGGTGAGCGCGCGAGTGAATAAATGTGTGTGTGTGCGTGAGTGATGATGTGAGCGATGATGATGGTTGTGGATCCTGCGCGGGGGGCTGAGACAACAATACGATGGTATGCAAATGATGATGAATGATGAGGGGTAGTTCTGGTTGTAATGAATGAAAAGGAACGGGTGATTGTGATGACGAATGAGTGAGGGTTGACTGTGAGTGGGTGTGCATGCGCGTGGGACGGATGATGATGGTGTCAGTGGTTGAGTGAATGAGTGAGTGCGCGGCGGGGGAAGACGGCGAGGTGTGAGGTTCCTGCGCGGGGGGTGCGCGGAGAAAACAAGAAGTACATTATGGACGCGGGAAACAAGACCCCCACTTTGGATGTGGGGGAATGATCATGTTGAAGATGGTGATGATGATGGTGATGATGGTGAGAGTGTGGGTGGGTGAGTGAGTGGGCGGGTAGGTGGGTGAGTGCGTAGGTGAGTGCGTGAGTGATGATGATGATGGTGATGATGATGATGATGATGATGATGATGATGATGATGATGATGATGATGATGATGATGATGATGATGATGATGATGATGATGATGATGATGATGATGATGATGTGTGTGTGTGTGTCAGCGTGTGAGTGGGTGAGTGAGTGGGTGAGTGAGTGAGCCTGTGTGAGAGTGTGTAAGTGTGCGAGTGAATCGGTTTGCCCGTTAGTGTGAGGGATGATGTGTTTGAATGATTTAAAGAATGATTGTGCGAGCAGAGAAGAGGAGAGGGTGTGCCCTCTTGTTCCTGCGTGGGGTGTCTATAGAACACAAGAACCCCACTTCGGATGCGGGAGCAAAGTCCATGCCCGCGCGTCGTCGCGCGCGCATGCCGAAATAATTGAAACTCTGTCGCTTTCGCAGGGATTTCAAGATCGAGCTTCCCGACGAGATGTAAAACGCTGCTTGACAGCGCGGTTTTCAAGAATGATCGGCGCACCATCTTGCGAACTCTTGCGCATTACAACCAGATGCCGATCAACGTGTTCATAGCGCGCAACCAAACGCGCCCCTTGAACGCGCGTCGACATTTGTTAGACGCCTTGCCGCGCGTCCATGCCGAGGGGGGAGGACCCTTGTCAAAGAACACCACGCGGGCCTCTCGCGCACGTCGGCCGCGCGCGCGTCGAAATTGTCCAGAAACTTCATCGCCAACGCGCGGGCACCTTCAACGTCGCCGGCGCGACCAGCACCTGCGCCGCCATTCGCATTGGCGTCGTCAGTGTCACTATCGTCACCAGCGTCGCTATCGTCATCATCGCATTGGCCGTTGTCGACGACGCAATGATACTGCGCCCGCCCGAGTCATTGAGTCGCACTCAAGCGCCCGCGCGCCAGCGCGGCTTGCGAGACGCGCCGAGAAAACCCCAGCGGCCAGCGCCACCGTGCCCACGTTGGTCGCTCCAGACTAGCTGGCCGCTCTGCGCGCGAGCCCGCGCGCGCCAACGCGGCCGCAGCAAGGCGCCTGCCGGCGCCAAGCAATCATAGCAATCGCCGCCGCGTGGGTTTTGCAGACCAAGTTGCGGGCGGGCAGGGGCAACGATTACCTGAGCAGTGGAGTTAACAATTTCGAGTTTGGCAGAGTGAAATGCACGATGGAGATTGCTCCACAGAGCCAACATCACATGTATTGCACCTCGTAGTTTTCATCACATTTATTGCGCAACATAGAGTGCACTACATAGCTCACACCATATAGCGCACCACAGACGCGTCCTTTTCCAAATAAGGATTCGGACCCCCCAAAGTCTTATTTGTCCGACTTGGGGGGCACAATTTCCATTTGATTCTGCCCAATCTCTCACGTTTCATGCGAGCGCATACTATCCCAGCCAAGCCCGGTTCGCCCCCCCCCCCCCCCCCATTGCACTGGGGAAAAGAATTGCCCGACGAATGGATACGTTCCCCGGCCGAATCCCTGCTTCCAGTGAGAATCAAACGAAAAGTGCGACAGCATCTGAAGGCCCTCCGAAGAGCCCTTGCAGGGCCTTCCCAGGGCCTCTGCAGGGAGCACTCCTGGCGACCCTTCGCAGAGCACTTGGGGGACCTTCCCAAAGCCTCTGGGTAGATGTTGCAGATCCTTCACAGAGCCCACGCAGGTCCCTTCCCAGAGCTTCTGGGGGGCCTCTGAAAGGAAAGCTTCGGGAGAGTTCCGGAGCTGCTTCGGAAACGCGTCGCCATTCGTCGTTGTCGTCGGTCGTCAGTCGTCAACCGCCGCCCTCGTCGCCGCCGTCTGCGTCGTCGTCGTCGTCGTCGTCCTCGTCGCCGTCTTCTTCGGTCGTCGGCTGTCAGTCGTCGGTCGTTGCCGCCAACGCGCTCTCTCGCGAGCGCGCCTGGCAGGGAGATGGAACCGAGGAGGAGGAGGAGGAGGAGGAGGAGGGGGGGGGGCAGGGGGAGGGGGAGGGAGAGGAGGGCGCTGATAGGGGATGTTTGAGGGCATCGTCTGTTTCCCCATATGGACTCACATGATCGATCCCAGCCATGCCAGCACGTTGCGCACACACTCGTTCATGGCAAATCATCATTTCCCCTGGACCCCCTGCAAAAAAACATAGAAAAACATCAAATCCACGCGCCGCGGCGCGGCGCGCGCACGCCAAAACCCTTCAGAAACTAGAATCGCCAGAAGGGTTTCATGATCGAAGTTCCCGAACACATGCCAAAACCAAAATCATTGGATGCGCCGCGTGGATCTTAACAAGCCGCGCTCGCGCTCTTGCGAATTCTTAGGGAAACCGTCGGTTCATCAGCGTTCTCATCAAATGCGAGTGCGGGGGCCCCTCGCACGCCATGTTGGAATCGCTCGAACACTTTTGCGCGCTCGCTGGGGAGGGGGGGGGGGCGGCGACCCCGGCGGGGAAATAGATCGTTCGCGTCGGCCACACGTGCTTGCCGAAATCTTTCCGACACCTCCATCACCGACGCGGGCGCCATCTCGTCGTCGGCGCGACAGGCATCGCCGTCGCCATTGGCTTTGCCGCTGTCATCGGCGCCATCTTTCACCATCGGCGCTACCATCATCAATGCGGCCCTCGCTGACGTCACCATGATATTGCAAAACGTATTGTCCTTGCTCGAAAGATCTTTGGATCCACCGCCCCACCCCGCCTGGTCTTCGCGCTTCCCCTTGCGACAGCCCAACTTACATATGGTGTTGCGCCGCCATCCATTTGTGGCATGAGTCCATGCCGCCCCAGCCCAGCTCGCATTGCCCCCCCTCATCTTCGCGCATGCGTCCATCAGAGCATCAGTTGCCAATAGTTCATTGCAACAAACGACAAACAGCACGCGCCTGCGTGGCGTAGCGCGCGCATGCAGACATTTCTCAGTCATCGTAGGTTTCGCAAGGATTTTAAGGTCGATGCCCCCGACAACACGTTTCAGAATTCATGGTTATCAAACGTGGTTTTCTCAATGCAAGTTGGCACGCGCTCGCGCGAAGCCTTGTGATCAGAGTTTAGTTGGCCTGCGCGGTCCTCAAATGCGACCACGCGGGCCTCTAGTGCGCGCATCTCGACGTCATTCGAAAGATCTTGCGCGTTTGCTGGGGGCGCGACTCCCATGCGTCAAATGAGGCAAACTGAACTGGACGCGCGCGCGGCGACGTGCGCGCATGCCGGACCCCTTTGAAATCTCGTGTTTTCGTACGAAACCATGCGGGCATATGCGGGCCACTCGCGCCCGTCGGCCGCGCGCGCATGTCGAAATCTCTCCGGCACCTCCATCGCCGACACGCGCGCACTATCATCTTCATTGGCATGATCAGCATAGGTGTCGTCATTGGCCTCGTTGCGTTGTCGTCATCGTCGCCACCATCGCAACCATCATCATCGCCCTCGCCGTTGTCGACGTCGCCGTAGCGCCGCGCCCGCCAGAGTCACCGACTCGCGATCAAGTGGCCGCGCGTCAGCGCGACCTGCGAGATGCGCTTTGAAGTCCCCAGCAGTCAGCGCCACCGTGGCCTTGTCGGCCGCGCCAGCATAGCGAGTCCGCGCGCGAGCCTGCGCGAGCTAGCGCGGTCGCAGCGATGCGCCGGCCAGCGCCGAGCAGTCGTGGCAATCGCCGCCGCATTGGTTTTGCAAGCCAAGTTGCGGGCGAGCGGTTTGGGCGATTGCAGGAGCAGTGGAGGCGGCAAATCACCGCGAAGAAAAGTTGTTATGCCACATTTGTTCCACCATAGATGCGACTTTCCAAAAATAATGTTATCCACCGCCTCCGAAGGACCGCGTTCGGGGGAAGTGCAAGTCACATTTGATTCCGCCCCACCATTCATGTCAATGCGAACTCGCACCATCCCAGCGACGCCGGCATTGCCCCCCTCATCCTTGTCATATAATGCTACACGCACGCCCGTTGATCAACAGTCATACATTGCCAACAATACTTTGCAAGAGTTGATAAATATACACACATATACACATTTGAAAACTAACACGACAAAGCTCACGCGCGCGATGTCGTGCGCGCGTGCCGAAATCATGCAACAACCGGGAGCTTCGGAAGAATTTGAAGATCGAGTTACACATATACATATACATATACACATACATCTACACATACATGTATCTATATATACATACACACAAGTGGCACGTGTGTGCCCAGGCTCATACAACAAACTGAAGGGGCGTTTGAAGCAGGAGTGAAATGCAACATCGAAGTCGCACTCGAGCGCAAGTGGGGTTGCCACACCTTGCGATGTGTGTACCAGGGCCCCCAGAAAGCCTTAGGAGGCCCGACTTGGATACCAGAAGAGGCTCCAGGAGGCCCCAGGATTGTGAGTGTTGTGCGTGTGTGTGTGTGTGTGTGTGTGTGTGTGTGTGTGTGTGTGTGTTTGTGATGTATGCTTCGTGTGGTGCGTGCTTTTTGTGTGTTGTAGGTGTGTGTGTGTGTGTGTTATGTTTGTCTAGCGTGTGATGTGTTGGGCGTGATTTGTGTCTCTGTGTGCATGTAGTTCTGAAGCCCCAGGAGGCCCCAGGAGGCCCCAGGCGGCCTCAGGAGGCCCCAGGAGACCCCAGGAGGCTTCAGGAGGCCCCAAGAGGCTCCAGGAGGCCGCAGGAGGCCCCAGGAGGCCCCAGGAGGTTTCAGGACACCCCCAGGAGGCTCCGAGGCGGGGTCTGGGGTGCCAGAAGGTTCAGAAGGCCCAGGAGGCCCCAGGAGGTTCCAGGAGGCCCCCAGGAGGCTCCGAGGCGGGGTCTGGGGCTCGATTTTGGAAGGATTTTTCAAGCGAAACCGCCATTCACTGAGAATCGGGGTCACAATTATTGAAATTACCATGTGTTTTTGAAGGTTTTATGTTAAAATGTTGAATTTCCCATGTGTTTTTGGACCCTGACGTCGCGATCTGCGTGAGGGGTGCCACCGATTTTCAGAATTTCGAGGATGTCCCGAGCGAAACGCCCAGAAAAATCGCGGACGCGTGCGCATTAATCGCCTCTGAGCTCTACTCCCTCGGAGAGGTGCGTATGAGAATACATATATATATATATATATATATATATATATATACGCACGCATGCAATATTGCACTGGCGCTTCGTGCCGCGCGCGTTGTTCCGAGCCCTCCCCGGCAAAGCAATAAATCATCGCTTGCTTCAGCAGGGGGGACCTCGACTCCTGGGCGGGCGACCCGTTCATTTTTCTGGTGCCCCTGGTGCCTGCTGACACCGCGTTCGCCCGATGCGCTTGCACGCTTGTGCGCAGGAGTGGGAAAGGACATTTGTGTTTGTCATTCGCGAAGGTCCTTTGAGGAAGTAAGGAGCGTTCCCATGACACGCCGAAGAAGCCGCAATAGCTCCGAACAAATCGATGTTCGGTCGCTTCCTGAATGCCTGGCCGGCCCCAGGCATTCAGGAAATTTTCGATCGTCGAAATTCGAATATCGATCCATTGCGTGCCCCTTTCGATCGAGGAACTTAAAGCTCGAGCCTCAAGCGTGGAACCGTGATCGTCGGGTAAGCTCGATGTACTTCGTACGAGAACGCCGTCTGGGTGTTTTGGGGGCTCTCCTGGGCCGTCCTGGGGCCCTCTTGGGCCGCCCTGGGGCCTTCTTGAGCCGTCTTGGGGAGCCGGGTCTTTCCAGAGGTCTTCTGAAGCCATCTAGGGCTTTCTTGGGGCCTCCAATGGCCCTCTTGGGGGTCTCCCATGGCTTTCGTGGGTTTCTCTTCGGAGCCTTCTGGGGGCATCCTTAGTTTTTTGTGGGCAGTTTCGGGGCTCTCTGGGGCAGTCTTGGGGCTTTCTTTGGCCGTCATGACACGCCCCGTACGCCGAACGGTCTCCTGCTTCTTCTCCTCCTCCTCCTCTTCCTCCTCCTCCGCCTCCTCCTCCTACTCCTCCTCCTCCTCCTCCCCTGCGCGCCCCCCTCCCACCTCTTCTACCTCCCCCTCCGCCCCTTTTGCTGCTGGTCTCTGCTGTGATCCCCGGTTCCTTTGTGGGAGGCTTCTCCATCGCCTCTCGGAGGCTTCTTGGAGTGCTCTTCTGAGAGCTCCTGGAGGCATCACGGGAGCATCTTGGGAGCCTCCAGGGGCTTTTTGGAGACCATCCTACTGGCAACCGCGGTTTTTCTCAACGACGAGGTCCCGATGTGGAGTGGTTTTGGGGGGCGTTCGGTGCTCACGTTCGGCTGGCTCTGGGCGTTTTTTGGGGGGCCCTGCTGGGCCGTCTCGCGGCCCCCGGTGGCCGTCTTGAAGACTTGTTGGCCGCCCGCAAGACCGAAGAAGCGGACGTCACCGATTCATTGGAACCAGAGGCGGGCGAGCAGGGCGTGGCGCGGCAGCTCGCAGGAACGCAAACAGCAGAGCGATTGCGAGCAGCACTACACTTATTGCAATAGTTATCGCAACTACGAACAGCAGCAGCACCACCACGACGACAATTGATGGTTTCTGCCATTTGGACATCATCCTGGGGGTCTTATCTGGGGTGTCTTCAGGTTCTCTGGGGGTGCCTGGAGCCGCCTGGGACTTGGGCGGAGCCGTTTGGCCGCCCGCTCGGTTGCGTCGTGGATAGAAAACATTTGGGCACACCTGCTTCTCATCCTCCGCGCGGTAGTTGCAGGCGTGCCGGAACGTAGACCGTTCTCCTACGCGCAGCGCTGGACCACCTGTCCTTGACGCCACGGTGGTCGCAATTCGGCCCTAGGATTGCCCCTCAGGCTCTGAGAAGTCCCAAGAGAGCTCCACGAGAGCCCAAACACGGCCCAAACACAGCCCGAGCAGGCCTCCCGAAAGAGTTACAACAGTGTGGCGTGGAGGGGGTGGGGCCAACCCCTCCCCGAATGGTTGGAAAGGGAGATCGCTACAAACCACGTGCCCATGTGGCTGGTGGGTTTTAAGTGGACTTCGCTAGCTCAGCAGGTTAAGAAGCCAAGCGGGTCGTACTGCACATGTCGATTTCCGTATTGCGGCTCTCGGCTTGCGGCATCTTCACGGACACCGAGGGGTCGAGCTGGGCAAATCGCGGATGGGCGCTCTGCTCAAGTT
>CAUYUJ010015567.1:116822-134322 GCA_963575745.1 Prorocentrum cordatum | reverse complement strand
TAGTAGTAGTAGTAGTAGTAGTAGTAGTAGTAGTAGTAGTAGTAGTAGTAGTCAGTAGTAGTAGTAGTAGCAGTAGAGTAGTAGTAGTAGTAGTAGTAGTAGTAGTAGTAGTAGTAGTAGAGTAGTAGTAGTAGTAGTAGTAGTAGTAGTAGTAGTAGTAGTAGTAGTAGTAGTAGTCGTATAACTAGTCGTAGTAGTAGTCGGAGTAGTCGTAGTAGTACCGTAGTCGTAGTAGTAGTAGTAGTAGTAGGTAGTAGTAGTAGTCTAGTAGTAGTCGTAGTCGTCGTAGTCGTAGTAGTAGTCGTAGTAGTAGTAGTAGTAGTAGTAGGTAGTAGTAGTAGTAGTAAGTAGTAGTTGTAGTAGTAAGTAGTAGCTAGTAATAGTAGTGGGGTAGCAGTGTATTGGTTTAGTAGTAGCAGTAGTAGTAGTAGTAGTAGTAGTAGTAGTAGTAGTAGTAGCAGTAGTAGTCGTAGTAGTCGTTAGTAGTAGTAGTAGTAGTAGTAGTAGTAGTAGTAGTAGTAGTAGTAGTAGTAGTAGTAGTAGTAGTAGTAGTAGTAGTAGTAGTAGTAGTAGTAGGAGTAGGAGTAGGAGTAGGAGTAGGAGTAGGAGTAGGAGTAGGAGTAGTCGTAGTCGTAGTCGTAGTCGTAGTCGTAGTCGTAGTCGTAGTCGTTGTAATACTCGTAGTAGTAGCAGTTGCAGTAGCAGTAGAAGTATTATTATTATTATTATTATTAGTAGTAGTGGTAGTAGTAGTAGTAGTAGTAGTAGTTGTTGTTCTAGTGCTAGTTGTAATGGTGGTAGTAGCCGTCGTAGTAGGTAAGCTAATAGTTCTGGTAGTTTTAGTAGCAGCAACAGCAGCAACAGCAGCAGAAGTAGTCGGCATGGACAGGCTCCCACGCGGGGGGCACCCGATCACACGGCCAACACCCAGTCTGGGGAATTGGATCTGTTGTTGGATGCTTTGGGGAAGCGGCAGGATTCCCCAGCAGCTTGTTATGATATATTTAGGGTTCTGTTTGGCATAGCGCAGCTATGCCAAAAAGAACAGACGTGGCGAACCATGCGCGCTGGGGCGCGGGTTCGCCTTGGTGCAGCTATGCTATCCCTCGCCCGCACGCACGCCACGCACAGCACGAACCGAAGCCGAACCCGATTTCCCGGTTTGGGATTCCACCGCTGCATGTCGATGTCACCCCCCAGCCTCCGACAACTTGGCTTCCCCAGAAGTCCCCACCCTTATGCCAGAAATTCGTTTTTCATCCCGAGCCGCGCTTTGTTCACGGCCCTGGGCTTTTGAGAGCGGCAGTTCAGAGGAGGTCGAAGATGGCGAACATCCTCCTCCCCGATCTTTGCGAAAGGCGCTGGGGGTCTTGAGGGGTTCGCCGAGGCCCCGGGGCCAGTCGTGGCTGCCGGGGTCTGTCCGTGCGCAGTTTCACCGCGCGGGCGTGCGGGAGGAGGGCGAAGGATCGGAGATCACGGGGAAGGATTGGGGAGGCAAGGCGAGGGTGAGGAGGAGGGGGAGGGGGTGAACAGGGGGGAAGAGCCTGCATGCACAAGCGCGGTCGCAGCCGGAGGAGGACGACGACGACGAGGAGGATTAGGACCAGAAGGACGAGGACTAAAATCAGGATGAACACGAGCAGGAGGAGGAGCAGGAGGAGGAGGAGGAGGAGGAGGAGGAGGAGGAGGAGGTAGAGGAGGAGGTAGAGGAGGGCGAACACGGCTCACTACTTAGATGATACAAGTATAAGCAGGTCCCGTGCGTGAAGATGCAGAAGACAAGGGGGAGGCCGCGGGCTGACCAAACAGCCGTGCGCCTCCAGGCTTCGCCGCCGACGGCGGCGATGGAGGCGGTGACGGAGATGGCGATAGCCACGACAGCGGTGGCGGCGGAGGCGGCGACGGAGACGGCGATGGCGGCGGCGGTGCTGACGACGGCGGCGACAGTGGCGACGGCGGCGGCGGCGGCGGCGACGACGGCGCCAGGATTGCTCGCCAGCCGTCGCGCCCCGCAGCTTCACGACGCGTCCGCCGCGGAGGGCCCCTCGGTGCCGCTGGTGTTCGGCCACGAGGCGCCGGCGTCGGGCAGGGGGGACTCCGTGGCCCCTCGCCGGAGGGACCTTCGGTTTGGTTTTCTCGGCGACTGCAGTCAGGAGGGGAAAAAACACACAGACACAATTAATCGTCGATCCCCAGGAAAATATGCGAAAATATGGGAATTGGGGGGGAAGACAAAAACCCAGAAAATATGAGAAAATATGGGGACTATTTTTATTTGTGTGTATTTATTTGTGTGTCCTAATTTCCCTTTGTACAGAGGGTGTCGTCACGCGGGGGTGCGATTTGCAATCGGCAGCGTTGTGGCCTGGGAAGCGCGACGCTGTCCTCGTCGGGCCTCCTCGGGGCGCGGCGGAGAGCTCTGTGGAGGTCCTCGCCCGCCCCCCAGGGCGCCGGTTGCAAGCCACACCCTTTGCAAACCTCACCCTTCGGAGTCGCCGATTCGTGCGCTAAACATTTGGAGCAAGTGTGGTCGATACTTGCACGGACGACGACGACGACGACGACGACGATGACGACGACGACGACGACGAGGAGGACGACCACGGCGACGACGACGACGACGACGACGACGGCTCAATTCCCCATCTCCGACTTCAGACCGCACACCGCACGATTCTCCGCTTCCTGTTCACGACGCGTCTCCTGAGGGCCCCCCCCCCTCAGGCTGCCCTCGTAGCCTGAGCCCCCCCCCCCGCGCTGGACTCGTGAGGCCGGTCCTGCCGGACCTGCACCGCGCCATCGCGCGCTCGCTCGCGCGCTCGCGATCACCGGCTACGGTGCGATGCGGTGGGGGCGTTCGCGTCAGGGAAAATGTGCCCCGGAGAGGCCTCGGGCCCTGGAGAGCGCTCCTTGTCCGAGGAGGGCGGTGGCGACGTGCGTGGCCGAGCCCCAGTTGGTATTGCTCCGGCTTCCAGACCTGGGACTCCTCGGACGGTCGGACCGAGGTGTAAAAGATCGAGGTCGTTTCGAGGAGCGTGCCCTCAGGTTCCTCGTGCTCGTCGGAGGTTCTCGTGCATCCTGGGGAGGGTGCCCCTGGATGTTCGGTGTGCTCTGGCCGGCGGACGGTCTCGTGTTCTCGAGGGATGTTCTTCTGCCCCAGGTCCTGCCGCACAAGGGTTCATCATCCAGTGCCCCCACCGTAGCAGCTTGCTTGCGCGCCTAGGTCTGGCCCCCGCCCCCGCCGTGCCACCGCGAAGGCAGCGCACGCACCAGTGGTCACTCTTGCCCAGGATCGTTCCTGCGTGCAGCCGGCTCCTCGTCCTCCTCCTACTCCGCCTCCTCCGCCTCCCCCTCCTCTTCCTCCGCTTCCTCCTCCTGGCTCACACGAAGTTCCTAGCGAAGTGGTTGCGTTTCGTTTCCCAGGCTCTTCAGTTGTGGCCTACGGTGTGTCCTAAAGCTGGAGGTCGAGGCTGGGAAAAGCCAGGGAAATCTCTGAACTCGCCCACTGGAGCCACAGCTGCATGTCCAGCCTGGGGACTCGACACTCCTCCCCCTCCGAGACCTCCCCTTCCCTCGGTCGAACCGATCCCCAGGAAGCAGCACCAATGGCATCAGAAAGGCAATCGTTGGGTATGCTCTGCGTGCCGTGCCAGGTGTAGGAGCGAGCAATGGATAGCCGCGCGAGCGCGCGAACACTGTCCAGGCTACTGTGCTCACCACTCTCAGCTGTACGACCAACTCCCGCGGGCATGATATACATGCATACTCTTATCTTTACATTTTGATTACCCGGACCCCCGCCCTAAACCATACCCCACCCCAGGGACGCCCCGGACGCCCTTTCGGACGTCTCGACGGTCCCCTGGACGCCCTTGAGAAAGGTCCGCGGGTTCTTCCGGGCCACCAAGGGCGCCTTGCCAGGGCTTGCGAGCAGACTCAAGGCGATCAGAGCGGCCATCGGAGAGGCGCACGAGAGACCCAAGACAGCACACGAGCGCTCCAAGAGGAACCTCGATGGTCTGAAGACGGCCTAAGACCTGCAAGACGCCCCAAGAGGGCGTTAGAGAGCCCCCTAAGAAGCAGATATCGTCCCGTTCCCTGAGGAAAACGTATGTGTTCAGCGTATCTGTTTTCTGGGTCTTCGCAGCGTCCAAGACGGCCCGGTGGGCCCCCGATATCGCCCCAAGACGGCCCAAGAGGCCCCTCAGAGGGTTTGAAGACGGCCCAAGAGGGCCCCAAGACTGCATCCGAGAGCCCCGAGACTGCCAACAAGACACCCAAGATGACCCCAAAAGGCTCCCAAGAGAGACCCGCGAAAGCCATGGAAGATCCCCAAGAAGGCTATTGGAGGCCCCCCAAGAGAGCCCTAGGTGGATTCAGACGACCTCTGCAGGGCCCCAGCTCCCCCAAACGGCCAGAAACGGCCCCAGGACGGCCCAAGAGGGCCCCAGGACGGTCCAAAAGAGCTCCAAGAACGCCCAGATGGCGTTCTCCTAAGAAGTACATCGAGCTGACCCGAAGATCTTGGTTCCAGGCTTGAGGCTTGAGGTCTCAATTCCTCGATCGAGACAGACAGGCAATGGATTTAGATTCGAAGTTCGACGATCGAAGACTTCCTGAGTGCCTGGGGCCCCCCAGGCATTCAGAAACGACCAAACATCGATTGGTTCGGAGCTACTGCGGCTTCGGCGTGTCATGGGAACATCCCTTACTTCCTCAAGGGACCTTCGCGCGTGACAAAAGCATCATTCCTTCCACATTCCTGTGCACAAGCGCGCAAGCACATCGGACGAACGCGGTGTCAGCAGGCACCAGGGGTATCAGAAAAATGAGCCGGTCGCCCGTCCAGGGCTCGAGGTCCCCCCTGCTGAATCAAGCGATGATTGATTGCTTTGCCGGGGAAGCGTCTGGAACAGGGCGCATGGCGCGAAGCGCCAGTGCAGAGTGGGGAAAGAATGATGTTTTTTTCACGCGCGAAGGTGCTGGCAAACCACGAAGCATCAAACTGTTGCGATGGCACTTGTCTATGAACGGGGAAAGGGAAGGGAGCAGGGATGATGGGGGGGCTGAAGAGGCGAAGGGGGGACGAAAGGGGGAGACCTGCCTCTCTCGATCGAGGAATTGAGACCTCAAGCCTCAAGCCTGGAACCAAGATCTTCGGGTTAGCTCGATGTACTTCTTAGGAGAACGCCATCTGGGCGTTCTTGGAGCTCTTTTGGACCGTCCTGGGGCCCTCTTGGGCCGTTCTGGAGCCGTTTCGGGCCATTTGGGGGAGCTGGGGCCCTGCAGAGGTCGTCTGAATCCACCTAGGGCTCTCTTGGGGGGCCTCCAATAGCCTTCTTGGGGGTCTCCCATGTCTGTCGTGGGTCTCTCTTGGGAGCCTTTGGGGGGCATCTTGGGTGTCTTGTGGGCAGTTTCGGGGCTCTCGGGGGCAGTCTTGGGGCCCTCTTGGGCCGTCTTCAAGCCCTCAGAAGGGGCCTCTTGGGCTGTCGTGGGGCGATGTTGGGAGCCCACCGGGCCGTCTTGGACGCTGCGAAGATTCAAAAAGCGGATATGGTATAGATATACATTCTCCCTTGGGAATGGGACGATGTTTGCTTTTGGGGGGTTTTCTTAACGACCTCGTTGGGCGTCTCGGGGGCCCTTCTGGGCAGTCTTCGGACCATCGGGGTTCCTCCTGGAGCGCTCTTGTGCTGTCTTTGGTCTCTCGTGCGCCTTTTCCGATGACCCTTCTGATCGCCTTAAGTTTACTCGCGAGGCCTGGCAAGGCGCCCTGGGAGGCCCGGAAAAACCAGCGGACCTTTGCCAAGGGCTTCCAGGGGGTTGCCGCGACGTCCGTAAGGGTGTCCAGGGCGTCCCTTAGGGGGGGGGGGGGGGCCGGTTTAGGGGGGGTCCGGGTAATAAACATGTAGGAATATGATTATTCATATACATCGGTCCGAACGTCCTTCTCAATGTGCCGATGTGCCAAACATGTTGTTATTTTAGCGAGCAGGATGGCCGAAGCATCCAGACGAGTTGTCCCAGGGCCCCCCAACATAGGGATGAAACTCCACTAACGAGCCCCCCCCCCCAGCATCGGGATGAAACTCCAACTAACGAGAGCTTTGGATGGCCGCCGTCCGAAAGGCAGTGCCCGCTCGCCTTTTGTCCTTCGCGTCCCCCTTCCCCCAGCCCGAGTCGTGAGGGAGTTGCATGAAACTCAGACGCAGCCAGATGACCCCAGCAGAGGGCAACACAGGCTGCCTTCGAATGTTTCGCAATGTGTGTCTCCTAGAGCCCGCTGCAGTTGGTGCCAGATCGAGTCGGGGCCCAGGCTTGCCGCCGCCGCTGACGCCGCCAGGCCTTATCCGAACCCGAACCCACTTCAGTTTGTGCGATGGTCCTCCTCCTCCCCCTCCTCCTCCTCTTCATCCTCGTTCTCCCCTGGGGGGCGGGCGGGGATCGGATGCCAGCTTTCGACGAGCAGTAGGGGCACTGTCAGGGGACCATGGGCTAAGGGGGAAAGCATCGGCTTTCAGTCGGCCACTCATCACCGATATGGGCCTGACAGCAAACCCCACCCATGAGCGTGCGGTTTCTCCCTCGGTTGCCCCTCGCCGACCCATCGGCGATGTATCGCCGATTGAAGCTCGATGTTTCACCCCTGAGCTGGTCCCTCACGATCGTTCCCCCTCAGCATCCGAGGCTGGCATTCGAGGAGTCGCAGGCGGCGCGTGGGCGTCAACTCTCCGATCTCCGCGTGGGTTTCTTAGGTCGGCGTCGGACCCCATCACCGCTCGCTTGGCGGCAGCTTCTGCGCCACCCCCGCCGCGCTTCGAGCGGGGTCAGCTCCGACCCGAGAATCCGCGCGGGCCTCCGCGTGATGATGCTTGTGCAGTTTCTGTGCCTCTCGGATGAGAGGCAGACTTTCAGCTCTCGCCTTCGCTCTCGGGCTACGGCAACTTATACCAAGCACCAGCTTTCTTCATTCAGTGCGCTCCGTCAGTCAACCATTTGGTTATGGACTGGTAGCTGCCGTCCCCCTAAAGCGAAGGTTGTCGTTTCCTCGAGGAGGGGGGTCGGAAGAGGGATTCCTTCTGCTCCTCCTGGTCCCCCCTTCCCTTCTGAGCCTTCGGGGGGGCTCTTGTCGCCACGGCTGGATCCGCCTTGAAGTCCTAGACAAGTGAACCCGACGGGTGTGTGTGTGTGTGTGCACGGTTGTGGCGCACTACGCGTGTGGACTCAAGAATATTGTGGAGATCGATGTGCGAAACGGCAACTAAGCGAAGCAGCCACGTGACGCAAACCACGTCGCAAGGCAAACAAGCAACGCAGCAACTTAGCACCACAATTCATTGCATACAAACGGGTTAGCAACCATAGCCATGTGTATTACCGCCATTCCTACAATAGCAATTCGGGTTCAAACTGTCCAGGCTCAGGATCTTGGCTTGAAGCGCCTAAGCAGCTTACCGATGGTGAGAAGCACGGCAGCTGCACTGGTGATTGCCGCAGACGCCGTCTTCTTGGGGCGGAGGACTCTAAATGTCTAGCCGTGCTCCCCCTCTGGGACTTCTTTTGGGCCCCGCTTGGCTCCCTCTCGGGCTGCCTTCCGAACGTTTTTGGCCGTCTTGGGGTCTTGGAGCGTCGAAGGGCAGAAAATGTCAGACGGCTAAAATCCGTTAACAGCCTAAGGAAAATCAGTAGTTTGACTTCCAGGGGCCACCTTAGAGGGTCTTCTCTCCTGAGGGGCGTCTTGGGGCCTCCTGAGCCGTCTTGGGGCCATCTCGGGCATCTTGGACGGGTCTGCGGCCGAGTCGGGGCCATCTTGGACAAGGCTAAGGGCGGAGGACTCGAAGGATCTGAGGACCCTCCTGCTCGTGCCTCAGAGCACAGTGGCGGATAGACATCCTTTCATGCAACTTGCAGGCGTTCTCTGACGTCAGAACGCGCCCAAGCCAGTGCTGGATATGGTCTTTTCGCACTTACCGTTGCAGTGCGGATTGCATGGGGCGTTCGTGGTACTATGGCGTTCGGTAGATGGAGAATCTGCTTTCTGAGTGCCACGTTCCACCTTTCTACATCTGCATAACTCCTTCCCGTTGCGCATTGCAGCACTCCGCACCGCTCCCTTCCGTTCCGCTCTATTTCTTTGGACTCCGTTCCGTTCTCTTCCGTACCGTCTCGTGCTTGCCCGTTCTTGCCAGTCCACTTTCTGTCACTTCCGTGCACAACAGCGCCGATCGGTCATTGCCCGCAGAGTAATGAAACATTGGATGCGTCCACATACCCCCCTGCGGAAAGTTGAATGAGCGTGACACTGACTAGCAGTGGCCCAGCGCTTGACGGAGCAACATCGCCGGCGTCGTTGGCTGCAATCTTGGATTTCTCTGCCTCAGTAGCAGCAGCAGCAGCAGTCCGTTTCGTTCTGTGGCGTGCTCGCTGTGTTCACACATTCGCTCGTCCATTTAAGTGCCGCCTCGCCCTTTCCATATGGGGCCACATGCGAACCCTACCCCTGCCCCCCACGATTTCTGAGGGGACGGGTGGGGTTCACTTCGCTCGGGAGCTCCCGAACGAAGTGAACCCCACCCTCCCCCTCAGAAATCGTGGGGGGCAGGGGCAAGGGCAGGGTTCGCATGTGGCCCCCTATTCCAGGCCTCCCAATTGGAGCTGGAGCGGATGGGGTCGGCGGATTGCGCCGCATCGCTGATACGTCAGCGGCGCGGCTCGCTCTGGAGCCCGACTTTCGCCGTCCCAGCGTCGCTGGTGCCTCGCTTGGCATCGCTCGGACGTGTGCATTTTTCCTTCGGCGAGGACCATCGAGGAGCATCCTTGATCATTTGGCGAAAAAGCCACGCACGAAACCAAAAAAAACACAGGGAGTGGCCGTCCGAGCGATGGCCAGCTCGGCGATGCGGCACGATCTTCGGATGCCACTCGCTCTCACCCCTGCAGGTGTTGCCAGATGTGTCCCCTGCCAAAGATGCACCTGGCACTTCGCTTCACTTCGGAGCCCCGTGGGCCCCTTCTCGGCCTCGCGAGAGGCGCTCTGGAGGCCAACTTGGCCTTCTAGGGCGAGCTGGGTGCATCTTGGGCCAGGGTTGTGGACGACGAGCAATGGAGAGGAAGCATGTTGCCGATGGAGTGGACGGCGAGCAACAGAGTGGACGACGAGCAATGGAGGAGGCGCAATTTCCAGACGTCTACAAATGTGTTAAGCATGTTTTCAGCATGCAAGACACATGCTTTATTAAAACATGTCTCAGACACTGTAAACTCGGGGGCGGAAAAGAGGGGTTGCTGACTAGGGGGGGGGGGGATATCATGGCGGGGACCATGATATTTCCCCAGATTTCATGGCGCCTCTTCTCATTTCATTACGTCCCTGGCCCTCCCGCTGGGCCTCGCACATGCCGCCGGTCATGATTTGCATCCCCCCCTATTGGACACCCCCCTCTTGGCCGCTCCCGAGGCGTGCTCGGCGGCGACGGCAGGGGCGAATAGTTGACAGTTGGCCCACGGGGGGGGGAGGGAGGAGGGAGGGAGGGAGGGATGCCGAGGGCCCGGCGGGGTGTTGCCTCAAGAGGTGCCCCTGGCCTTGCGGACGCCATGGCGCTGGACACCCTCAGAGTCAGATCCTCCCTCCCTCCCTTCCCTCCTCCCTCCCTCCCTCCTCTCTCCTCCCTCCCCCCCTCTCCTCCGAATCGGTGGCCCGAGTTTCGGCCACGACCGCCGGACAGATGTTCGGACTCGATAGGGCGTGACTTGTGTTGGTTCCGTTTGTGCGGAGCCGGCTTCGGTTTTCGATTTCTTTCGGGGTGCGCTTCGGTTATAGCCCTCTTGAGGGGCAGCGGACTCCTCCTTCTCTGCTTTCTTGCCGTGGACAAAAAACGGGTTCAACGAATAGTATGGGGAAGATTGGTTTAGGATTTTGACTATCTTTGATTATGGCGGGTTTTTTGAAGTTTTCCTCCCAAGCCCGCCTGTAAGAGGACATGCCCGACCTGAAGCAACAGTGAGACGTCAGCAGTTTTGACTGCAGGCCTCCGGAATCGAGATGTTGCCCAGGCCACGGTTTTCGTAGCCTGGTCTTGCCTATGACAGGTCGGCTTGTGCGGTGTTCCCGGTTCGCCGATTGACACTTTGTATCGAGATGGTGTGAACGTTTGCAAAATGCCACCCGCTTCCCACACGAGGAATTTTAGACTAAAGAGACCGCGCGCGCGCCCCCCCCCCCCTGTGCAATGGTCCCGCTTAGAACCACTGCCCTGATCGTAATCCTTGTTGATGCTACTCTCTTCTCTACTCTGACACGTGCCAAGGGTACTGTTGGCGTTCGGGTCGAATCTGAGGGCAGTGCTGGTGCGATGCTGATCGCACTGTGGTGATGAACAGGATCTGTTTGTCAGCGGGCAGTTCGCTGTCCTGCGTCTCTCGGACGCACACCAGAAGTCCAGCGTCGCTGAGACGCTGCAAAGGCTTGAGCCAGAACGGTTTCGGATGAACCGGTTCTGGGATATTATAATGGGGATCTCGAGGGATCTCGGAGGGCCTACTAAGCAAGGCTAGCTGCAGTCTGGAGGCTAAAGGGGGCCCGATTCGCCGGGAAACGCTTGACTAACATACATGGGGCTCCTTTGGAGCCTGAAGCTTATATCACGCACGGCCTCTAGAGGCCATCTGTCGTAAGTAGGCTCTAGTGAGGCAGGCTCGGGGCTGTGAATTGCATGCCCAAAAGCTAAAGATCGATGTTACGGCATCGAGACCTGCCTCTGGCCACTGAATTCACAGAAAGCACAGAGCGCGTGAGAGGCTTCACAGTGCCCCAAAGGGCTATATCTCCGGCAGGGGTCTCCTGCTCGTAGGGATTGTCGCGAGCGAAGTAGATCAGGGCCTCCAGCATAGCTTCATCGTCGTCTGCTGATAACGGCTTGCCGTGGTCCAGCCTGTCCATGCCCTCGGTCTTGCGCTTCCTGGCACTGCGGTGCAGGGGGTCGTCCACGAGTCTCCAACGCTGACCTGACCGGAAGAACTCCAGCAAGACCTTGGCGGCTCGATCCTTGGTGAGGCCGTCGGCTAGCATGGCATCGCTGTGGACCCAGCGTATCTGGAGGGCCGTCTGCTCCTTCTGCCGTCGAATGCCTAGACACTCGATGCTCGTCCGCTTGTCACGTAGGCCGAGACCAGCTGACTCGCTCTTCTCGATCGCGTCGTAGCCCGACTTACCGTCTGTGACCAGTACGCCAGGGCAGGATGAGATGGCGTCGTTCACGTGTTGCTTGTTGGTGTAGTCCACTTGGCCGCACTCTAACTCATAGATGAACAGGCGCACGTAGCTGATCTCGTCGAGGGTCTCTGTCATCATCTGAACCTCCGCACTCGTACTGCTTCTGGCCACTCGCGGTAGCTTGCATGATCTCCATGAGATAGGCGCTACCGTCTCTGTCGAGCCACTCAGGAAAGACAGTGGTGCCAGCACGATCATCTCGCCACCCTGGGACTCGCCAGTAATACGGGCGGCCCAGGCAGCATCGCCCCAGCCAACCACAGCGATCTGCTCGATGGCCGGGATGATCATGACTACGTCGGCAGTGTCATTCATGGTGCGGATCAGCTTGTTGATCTTCTGGATGGTAGAGACCGTCGCCGTAGGTATCTCCGCTTGGAGTAGAGAGACTTCTGCACTGAGCCACGGGGCCGACTGCTGAGCTCGCCATCCGACTGTACCAAGTCGGCCTCGTAGATCTGATCTCTCTTTGTCTGAAACTCCTTCCGTGGGCTTGCGTCCACGTCGTATCTTGATGGGCTCCACGTTCAGGCTGTAGCTGTCCTGTGCGAGACTGCAGGTGTAGTCCTCATTCTGTCGAATACTGATGCCGCACTGCACAAACGCTCGGCTCTCCCAAGGTGTCCACTCGAAGGCCTGTTGTATCTGCTGTCGTTTCTTGAGGAATGCCGAGTTGTGATGGTCGCCGGCGATCATCATGTCGTCGACGTGTAGGATAACCATGCCAACCAGCTTCGTGCCGTCTCGAATGACCCAGACGCACGGCTCGCACTGTATCACTTCCAGCTGCAGCGTCTTGAGCGTGTCCTTGAAATGGAGCCACCATTTGCGAGGAGCATGTACAAATCCGTACATAGGCTTGAGGAACTGCAGGACCTCGTCGTCTTTCATGCCGAAGGCCTGACGCACATCCTTGGGCGGGTCCGCGTAGATCTTCCTCTTCTCCTCGTCCGTCTCGCCCTGGAGAAAGGCTGTCACTGCATCGGCCTTCTCCAGTTTCCACTTGTGTCTGGCTGCCATGGCCAGTAGAAGTTGACGTGCACGTCTGGAGGCAACGGGTGATTCTGTCCGTAGGTGCAGCAGGTCGGGGTCGCTGAAACCGAGCACGACCAGTCTGGCTTTGCCTCGTAGTACGTTCCCCTGGTTATCCTTCTTCCAGGTCAGCACGAAGCGACAGCGCAGCAGGCGCGCCGGGTCGATCCCCTGTCGGCTGAGGATCCTGACGGCCTTCGTGCTGAGGACTGAGGTGCACTCCTTCTGCTGGGCCTCGAGTAGCAGCTTCTTCTCCTCAGGCGTCGCCTTCTTAAATGAGACCTCCACTCGGCCCTTGCGGGCCTGCGATGCCACGAAGTTGCTGGGATCGTCCATGTAGGCCATGAACGCATGCTCGTTGCTGACAGGGATGTCCAGCACGATAAGTTCGTCGTTCTCCTTCATATCGTCGTACTGCTGGACACTGTAGGCATAGTCGCTGTAGAAGTTGCCCTCCTGCAGGTAGTAGGAGAAGGCCTCCTGGGTCGCAGCGTTGACCCGCTGCTTCTTAGCCGGGGGCTCGGTTGTGCCGGGCTCTCGGATCCGGCGCTTATCGTTCACGTCGGGCGCCGAGATATCGTCGAGGTCATCGTCAGTCTCCGCCACGATGGGCCGCTGCGACGCGCGCTCCTCCTGGTCGTCGCCGGGAGGGGCTTCCATGACGATCTCCTCCTCGATGGGCTGCTCAGCTGCCTCGGGTAGTCCAGCTTCGTGGCCGCCTTCCTGTGGAATGCCTGGGGGAGCTTCTGGCTGAGCTGGCTGGATGAGAGGTTCCTGGACCTCGGTTGCCTCGTTCCAGGGATTACCCTTCTTCCTCATACGTCTGGGAGGTCGCGGTCCAGGTAGAGGTCGCTCTTCCAGTCCTGGTGGCGCCGCCAAGGCTCCACC
Source organism: Prorocentrum cordatum (assembly GCA_963575745.1). Lineage (NCBI taxonomy): Eukaryota > Dinophyceae > Prorocentrales > Prorocentraceae > Prorocentrum > Prorocentrum cordatum. The sequence continues at coordinate 121,130 of CAUYUJ010015567.1, read as the reverse complement.
ACCTCCGCCGCCTCCGCCGCCTCCTGGGTCAAGACTACGAGGATCTCCTTGTGGTACAGGACGATCATCGTCTTCAGAAATGGCCCAGGGTCCGCTCGCGTTGCTCTCGAAGGTGCGGGCGCTGACCGATTCACCGTCATCAGCGGCCAAATCCTCGCCAGTGGGCGGGGGCTCGTTCGATAAGTCGATCACTTCATTGGTGTCGAGCTGCTTCTGGACATCGCCGAAGGTCCAGGTCCCCGGCTGCTCGCGGCGCGAGCGTAGGGAGTCCATCGCCTCCTCAGAAGGCGTGGCAGGTCGAAGTTGTTCTGGAGCAACTCGGTAGAGGCGACCAGCCAGTGTGATATTGACCACCGTTCCAGGTAGACCAGGTCGGTGTCCCGAGCTCGCTGGCTCGTGACAAAGTACTCGTCCAGGTCCGTACCAGCGTCCTCGCCCAGGCATTGAGCGAGGCTGTCCCTTCTTGCGCCAGGCCCCTGGTGGGAGCCGTCGGTAGACGAAAACCAGATCGCCCGTCTCGTACTTCTTGAAGGACCTGAAGCGCGCGGCCTCCGCTCGCTTGACTCGGTCAGAGTTCTCGGTCTGGATGTGAGCAAGCCGCGCCATTCGTCGTACCTGGGCGTCCCTGCTGAAGGTACCGTCCTGCAGCTCGGCACTGATGAGCGGCAGGTTGTTCGGCTCGTCCGACAGATTGACTGTCGTCCCAGTCGGCGTCCGTCCCGCATAGCGCTGCAGCGGGCTGAACCCGTCGATCCTGATCAGGTCGTTCCTGGCCGCCGTCTGGAGTCCGAACATCTCGCTGGTGGGTACTTCGGCTGAGACCATCTCGTCGAAAGCGTCGAGGGCCTCCTTGAAGGCTTCAATGGCACGCTCGATCTTGCCGATCTGCCAGTGGGCGTCGGCCGCGCATGGGAGACAGTAGACTCCCTGGCTCTCGATCCACTCGCGGAACTCGTCGGAGATGGCGCTGCCGGCAGGGTCGTAGCGCATGACCTTCGGGCGTCCCATCCAGGGGAACCATTTTGTAGCAAAGATATGCCGAAGGTCGCCTGCACGGACTTGCCGGGTAGTACCTGGGATCGGCTTCTCGTCGATCAGCCGCACGTAGAGGATGTCCGAGCCGGCGTCGAGTATCGCCAGCGCCATCACGTTCGTGTTCGTGCTGCGACGGATCCACGAGAAGGCGTCAAAAAGCACCTCGTGACCGTTTTGGGGCTGCTCTGCTGATGATGCTGGTGGCCGCTTAGTAGGTGGTCGATGTGCGTCACAGATGTCGCACTTGAAGGTTCTGGCCAAACGTAGCACCTCTGGCCGGGCGCCACGGTCGCGAAGGTATCGTAGTAGATGAGCTCGAGGTAGGTGTCCGAGGTTGGTATGAACCAATCTGATGTAGCTCTCGAGCTTCTTGACCGTCTCGTTGGTGAGGTTGTGCGCTTCCTTGCCGTCTCGTGGTGGGAGAGTCGGCTCGTCCTCCTCTGGCGTAGGCTCTGTCGGTGGCTGCTGGGTAGCTGCCATGCAGAGGCAGTTCACAACCTCGTCCTCGAAGTAGTTCTGGTTCTGGCTCTTGGTCAGAGCCCTGAGGATCCGGCGGCACAGCATCTTGGGGTAGGAGCCCGAGGCCTCGGTCCTCAAGCTGCTCTCTATCTCCTCGTGGTAGTGTCCTCCACGGCACTGTAGAGGTTGTAGGGCTACCCAGATCCTCCTGTCATTCGTCAAGAACTTCCAGCGCTTCTTCATGAGCTCGCCCGTGTCAGGGGCTCGTAGTCCGCAGGCGCAGCCATCCACGATCACCTCGTACGGTAGGATCTTGTGGAGATCCTTCCAGCAGGTCTTCTGCCACGAACGACTGTTGTGGGGCTGTTCGGCGAGGGCCGAGCCGTTCAGGTTGAGCACCTGGTGCTCGATGAGCCTCTTGTTGTTCTCGAAGATCCGCTGGCTCTTGAGCCGCTTCCTGCGAAGGTTCTCCTTCTGTTGATCGTTGCGCTGGTTGACGTTCTGCATTATCGACCATGGGCCGCAGGGTGGTGTACTGACGAAGAGCTCCGGGCGCTTCTCGTCTAGCAGGAACTTCGCCTTGTGGTAGCCCTGCGGCTTGCTGAGGTCGTTCTCGTTGAAGAGGCCGAGCCGCTCGTAGTGGTAGCCCTTCTCGTCGCACACCTTCCCGAGATTCGAGTCCTCGTGGGTGCACGCTTCGACCATCGTCAGGCGGCCGAAGGTTGCGAGGGCGCACATGGCTCCGAAAATGGCCGACCTCGTCGTATGTGTAGCTGCCCGTATCGCCTGGCGCTGGTGGCCCTTCAGCGGCCTGCTCTCGTCGCCGCGCCACCGAGACCTCTCAGCCTGAATCTCACTCAGGCCTTCGTCCTGACCGCACACGCCTGGTGGCACCAACCGTAGAGCCTCATCTTCACGATCGGCTCGTTTTTGGCGATGCATCGGCGTAGCTTGCAGTCCGGGTGCTGGCACATCTGAGTGTAGTGAGCTGAGATCGCCGGGCCCACGGCCATTGCCGTCGTCTCCATCTTCTTGGTCTCCGTCTCCTTCTTGATCTGGATAGTCGCTGCCGCCGTGCCGCGCTGCTCGATGATGTACGCGATGATCTTGTCGATCACCTCCTCCTTCTTGCCAGTCTGGGTCAGTCCCCACATCTTGCACAGCGGCTTGAGGTGGTTGACCAACGTAACCATGCTGAGCTGCTCGTGGATCTGCTCCGAGCTCAGCGCTGCGAACGCATCCACCTCCGCAAACTTGGTCAAGAAATCTAACTTTGCGGTCTCGATGGTGGCTCGCAGCTCTTGATTCTGCTCGCGCGCGGCTGCTGAGGCTGCTGACTTCTGGGACAGGGGGCGCTGCTTCGGCTCCGTGCACGGCTGGTGTGGCTCGATCTTCGCACGATGCTCGATGTCCGCCGGCCAGGTCGGGTACCTCTCGGGTAGCAACTGCACAGGTAGTCCGAGGCTGTCCAGCTTCCAGTTCACACGATCGATCGTCTTGATGAAGACCTTCTGGATGATTCGTCCCCAGCGACGGCACTGCGTCCACTGCTGGAGAAGCTTGCTGGACCACATCTCCCAGTTCGGTAGGTGCTCCTGCAGGAAGGTGTCCGTCATCCGCTTCGTGCTGTTGTCCTGCTCCGAGCCCTCGATCGTGTAGAAGATGTGGCCCCTCGCGTCCTGATGAGCGATCAGTCGCCCCAGCGGCTGCATCCGTTGTAGTGTAGGCCGTGCCGGCGTCGACGTGGAGGTCGCCGCCGATGATCCCGAGTCCCGTAGCGAGGCCCGAACATCCACCTGCTCCCAAGGGCCGTCCATATCCTCGTTCTCCAGCTTGATCTGCTGGCTCTCTGCTTTGCGACATTTCGCCTCGCGGTTGAGGCTCATGCGAATATGTAGGGCCAACTGGATGTTGTCGGAGCTCAGGGCTCGAATATGGAAGTATTACTGATTGCTGAAATCGGAGCTCTGAGCTCGAATCGTTCGCACCAAAAATGGCTCTGGGAGACGGGGATGTTTCTGTTTGGAGCTCTGGAAACTCTGGGATCTCAGGGAAGGCCTCTGGAGATAACTCCGATAATGCCGTAGGTGATGGAGCCGGGGCTGATACGGATGATGTCCCGGACGTAAGTGATGATGTCCCCGACGTAATCAATGATGTCCCCGTACTTGTAAATGATGATGATGATGTTGCTGTAGGCGTAATTGGTGATGGTGCCCCCGTACTCGTAAATGATGATGATGTACATGAGGCCTGTAGGGCTCCATTATCTGGGACCTCGTCGGGGAACTCCTGGGGCACCACTGCAGACGGTTTATCGTTCTCGCTTTGGATCGGCTGCTCTTTTTCCTGTTTTCCCTCCGGCACCGTAGCAGTCTCGGGTGTCGAGGGCGTGGACCCCTACTCGAGAGATGCCACGAAGCCAAAATCGGCTTGTCGAACAAGGGGCAGTGCAAGATGACCGCTCGGAAGGACGAGCAGTTCAGCTCGGCGCCCGAGCTTCTTGAAGTAGACAGAATGTGCCTCGCAGTCGATCACAGCTCCTAGGCGGCTCAAAACATCCACTCCGATCAAGAGCGGGGCACCTGCGTCGAGGATGTTTATCTCGAGCTCGCCGTCCACACCGGCGATCATCAGAGGAAAGGTTGCCTTGCCGGTGCAGGTCTTGGCGTTGCCATCTCCAAAGATAAAGGTACTCTTCTGGCTAACGTCCATCTTGATGTTCTTGCCCGTCTGCTCATAGATGATATCGCGTAGGTTCTCGGCAGCCTCGATGCCCATGATGCTGGAGGTCGCGCCGATGTCCAGAATACC
>CAUYUJ010015567.1:2500-116722 GCA_963575745.1 Prorocentrum cordatum | reverse complement strand
CCCTCCTCCCTCCTCCCTCCTCCCTCCTCCCTCTGCAATGGTCCCGCTTAGAACCACTGCCCTGATCGTAATCCTTGTTGATGCTACTCTCTTCTCTACTCTGACACGTGCCAAGATACTCTGTTGGCGTTCGGGTCGAATCTGAGGGCAGTGCTGGTGCGATGCTGATCGCACTGTGGTGATGAACAGGATCTGTTTGTCAGCGGGCAGTTCGCTGTCCTGCGTCTCTCGGACGCACACCAGAAGTCCAGCGTCGCTGAGACGCTGCTAAGGCTTGAGCCAGAACGGTTTCGGATGAACCTGTTCTGGGATATTATAATGGGGATCTCGAGGGATCTCGGAGGGCCTACTAAGCAAGGCTAGCTGCAGTCTGGAGGCTAAAGGGGGCCCGATTCGCCGGGAAACGCTTGACTAACATACATGGGGCTCCTTTGGAGCCTGAAGCTTATATCACGCACGGCCTCTAGAGGCCATCTGTCGTAAGTAGGCTCTAGTGAGGCAGGCTCTGGGCTGTGAATTGCATGCCCAAAAGCTAACAGATCGATCGTTACGGCATGCTGAGACCTGCCTCGCTGGCCACTGAATTCACAGAAAGCACAGAGCGCGTGAGAGGCTTCACAGTGCCCCAAAGGGCTATATCTCCGGCAGGGGTCTCCTGCTCGTAGGGATTGTCGCGAGCGAAGTAGATCAGGGCCTCCAGCATAGCTTCATCGTCGTCTGCTGATAACGGCTTGCCGTGGTCCAGCCTGTCCATGCCCTCGGTCTTGCGCTTCCTGGCACTGCGGTGCAGGGGGTCGTCCACGAGTCTCCAGCGCTGACCTGACCGGAAGAACTCCAGCAAGACCTTGGCGGCTCGATCCTTGGTGAGGCCGTCGGCTAGCATGGCATCGCTGTGGACCCAGCGTATCTGGAGGGCCGTCTGCTCCTTCTGCTGTCGAATGCCTAGACACTCGATGCTCGTCCGCTTGTCACGTAGGCCGAGACCAGCTGACTCTCTCTTCTCGATCGCGTCGTAGCCCGACTTACCGTCTGTGACCAGTACGCCAGGGCAGGATGAGATGGCGTCGTTCACGTGTTGCTTGTTGGTGTAGTCCACTTGGCCGCACTCTAACTCATAGATGAACAAGCGCACGTAGCTGATCTCGTCGAGGGTCTCTGTCATCATCTGAACCTCCGCACTCGTACTGCTTCTGGCCACTCGCGGTAGCTTGCATGATCTCCATGAGATAGGCGCTACCGTCTCTGTCGAGCCACTCAGGAAAGACAGTGGTGCCAGCACGATCATCTCGCCACCCTGGGACTCGCCAGTAATACGAGCGGCCCAGGCAGCATCGCCCCAGCCAACCACAGCGATCTGCTCGATGGCCGGGATGAGCATGACTACGTCGGCAGTGTCATTCATGGTGCGGATCAGCTTGTTGATCTTCTGGATGGTAGAGACCGTCGCCGTAGGTATCTCCGCTTGGAGTAGAGAGACTTCTGCACTGAGCCACGGGGCCGACTGCTGAGCTCGCCATCCGACTGTACCAAGTCGGCCTCGTAGATCTGATCTCTCTTTGTCTGAAACTCCTTCCGTGGGCTTGCGTCCACGTCGTATCTTGATGGGCTCCACGTTCAGGCTGTAGCTGTCCTGTGCGAGACTGCAGGTGTAGTCCTCATTCTGTCGAATACTGATGCCGCACTGCACAAACGCTCGGCTCTCCCAAGGTGTCCACTCGAAGGCCTGTTGTATCTGCTGTCGTTTCTTGAGGAATGCCGAGTTGTGATGGTCGCCGGCGATCATCATGTCGTCGACGTGTAGGATAACCATGCCAACCAGCTTCGTGCCGTCTCGAATGACCCAGACGCACGGCTCGCACTGTATCACTTCCAGCTGCAGCGTCTTGAGCGCGTCCTTGAAATGGAGCCACCATTTGCGAGGAGCATGTACAAATCCGTACATAGGCTTGAGGAACTGCAGGACCTCGTCGTCTTTCATGCCGAAGGCCTGACGCACATCCTTGGGCGGGTCCGCGTAGATCTTCCTCTTCTCCTCGTCCGTCTCGCCCTGGAGAAAGGCTGTCACTGCATCGGCCTTCTCCAGTTTCCACTTGTGTCTGGCTGCCATGGCCAGTAGAAGTTGACGTGCACGTCTGGAGGCAACGGGTGATTCTGTCCGTAGGTGCAGCAGGTCGGGGTCGCTGAAACCGAGCACGACCAGTCTGGCTTTGCCTCGTAGTACGTTCCCCTGGTTATCCTTCTTCCAGGTCAGCACGAAGCGACAGCGCAGCAGGCGCGCCGGGTCGATCCCCTGTCGGCTGAGGATCCTGACGGCCTTCGTGCTGAGGACTGAGGTGCACTCCTTCTGCTGGGCCTCGAGTAGCAGCTTCTTCTCCTCAGGCGTCGCCTTCTTAAATGAGACCTCCACTCGGCCCTTGCGGGCCTGCGATGCCACGAAGTTGCTGGGATCGTCCATGTAGGCCATGAACGCATGCTCGTTGCTGACAGGGATGTCCAGCACGATAAGTTCGTCGTTCTCCTTCATATCGTCGTACTGCTGGACACTGTAGGCATAGTCGCTGTAGAAGTTGCCCTCCTGCAGGTAGTAGGAGAAGGCCTCCTGGGTCGCAGCGTTGACCCGCTGCTTCTTAGCCGGGGGCTCGGTTGTGCCGGGCTCTCGGATCCGGCGCTTATCGTTCACGTCGGGCGCCGAGATATCGTCGAGGTCATCGTCAGTCTCCGCCACGATGGGCCGCTGCGACGCGCGCTCCTCCTGGTCGTCGCCGGGAGGGGCTTCCATGACGATCTCCTCCTCGATGGGCTGCTCAGCTGCCTCGGGTAGTCCAGCTTCGTGGCCGCCTTCCTGTAGAATGCCTGGGGGAGCTTCTGGCTGAGCTGGCTGGATGAGAGGTTCCTGGACCTCGGTTGCCTCGTTCCAGGGATTACCCTTCTTCCTCATACGTCTGGGAGGTCGCGGTCCAGGTAGAGGTCGCTCTTCCAGTCCTGGTGGCGCCGCCAAGGCTCCACCACCTCCGCCGCCTCCGCCGCCTCCTGGGTCAAGACTGCGAGGATCTCCTTGTGGTACAGGACGATCATCGTCTTCAGAGATGGCCCAGGGTCCGCTCGCGTTGCTCTCGAAGGTGCGGGCGCTGACCGATTCACCGTCATCAGCGGCCAAATCCTCGCCAGTGGGCGGGGGCTCGTTCGATAAGTCGATCACTTCATTGGTGTCGAGCTGCTTCTGGACATCGCCGAAGGTCCAGGTCCCCGGCTGCTCGCGGCGCGAGCGTAGGGAGTCCATCGCCTCCTCAGAAGGCGTGGCAGGTCGAAGTTGTTCTGGAGCAACTCGGTAGAGGCGGCCAGCCAGTGTGATATTGACCACCGTTCCAGGTAGACCAGGTCGGTGTCCCGAGCTCGCTGGCTCGTGACAAAGTACTCGTCCAGGTCCGTACCAGCGTCCTCGCCCAGGCATTGAGCGAGGCTGTCCCTTCTTGCGCCAGGCCCCTGGTGGGAGCCGTCGGTAGACGAAAACCAGATCGCCCGTCTCGTACTTCTTGAAGGACCTGAAGCGCGCGGCCTCCGCTCGCTTGACTCGGTCAGAGTTCTCGGTCTGGATGTGAGCAAGCCGCGCCATTCGTCGTACCTGGGCGTCCCTGCTGAAGGTACCGTCCTGCAGCTCGGCACTGATGAGCGGCAGGTTGTTCGGCTCGTCCGACAGATTGACTGTCGTCCCAGTCGGCGTCCGTCCCGCATAGCGCTGCAGCGGGCTGAACCCGTCGATCCTGATCAGGTCGTTCCTGGCCGCCGTCTGGAGTCCGAACATCTCGCTGGTGGGTACTTCGGCTGAGACCATCTCGTCGAAAGCGTCGAGGGCCTCCTTGAAGGCTTCAGTGGCACGCTCGATCTTGCCGATCTGCCAGTGGGCGTCGGCCGCGCATGGGAGACAGTAGACTCCCTGGCTCTCGATCCACTCGCGGAACTCGTCGGAGATGGCGCTGCCGGCAGGGTCGTAGCGCATGACCTTCGGGCGTCCCATCCAGGGAAACCATTTTGTAGCAAAGATATGCCGAAGGTCGCCTGCACGAAGTTGCCGGGTAGTAACCGGGATCGGCTTCTCGTCGATCAGCCGCACGTAGAGGATGTCCGAGCCGGCGTCGAGTATCGCCAGCGCCATCACGTTCGTGTTCGTGCTGCGACGGATCCACGAGAAAGCGTCAAAAAGCACCTCGTGACCGTTTTGGGGCTGCTCTGCTGATGAGGCTGGCGGCCGCTTAGTAGGTGGTCGATGTGCGTCACATATGTCGCACTTGAAGGTTCTGGCCAAACGTAGCACCTCTGGCCGGGCGCCACGGTCGCGAAGGTATCGTAGTAGATGAGCTCGAGGTAGGTGTCCGAGGTTGGTATGAACCAATCTGATGTAGCTCTCGAGCTTCTTGACCGTCTCGTTGGTGAGGTTGTGCGCTTCCTTGCCGTCTCGTGGTGGAAGAGTCGGCTCGTCCTCCTCTGGCGTAGGCTCTGTCGGTGGCTGCTGGGTAGCTGCCATGCAGAGGCAGTTCACAACCTCGTCCTCGAAGTAGTTCTGGTTCTGGCTCTTGGTCAGAGCCCTGAGGATCCGGCGGCACAGCATCTTGGGGTAGGAGCCCGAGGCCTCGGTCCTCAAGCTGCTCTCTATCTCCTCGTGGTAGTGTCCTCCACGGCACTGTAGAGGTTGTAGGGCTACCCAGATCCTCCTGTCATTCGTCAAGAACTTCCAGCGCTTCTTCATGAGCTCGCCCGTGTCAGGGGCTCGTAGTCCGCAGGCGCAGCCATCCACGATCACCTCGTACGGTAGGATCTTGTGGAGATCCTTCCAGCAGGTCTTCTGCCACGAACGACTGTTGTGGGGCTGTTCGGCGAGGGCCGAGCCGTTCAGGTTGAGCACCTGGTGCTCGATGAGCCTCTTGTTGTTCTCGAAGATCCGCTGGCTCTTGAGCCGCTTCCTGCGAAGGTTCTCCTTCTGTTGATCGTTGCGCTGGTTGACATTCTGCATTATCGACCATGGACCGCAGGGTGGTGTACTGACGAAGAGCTCCGGGCGCTTCTCGTCTAGCAGGAACTTCGCCTTGTGGTAGCCCTGCGGCTTGCTGAGGTCGTTCTCGTTGAAGAGGCCGAGCCGCTCGTAGTGGTAGCCCTTCTCGTCGCACACCTTCCCGAGATTCGAGTCCTCGTGGGTGCACGCTTCGACCATCGTCAGGCGGCCGAAGGTTGCGAGGGCGCACATGGCTCCGAAAATGGCCGACCTCGTCGTATGTGTAGCTGCCCGTATCGCCTGGCGCTGGTGGCCCTTCAGCGGCCTGCTCTCGTCGCCGCGCCACCGAGACCTCTCAGCCTGAATCTCACTCAGGCCTTCGTCCTGACCGCACACGCCTGGTGGCACCAACCGTAGAGCCTCATCTTCACGATCGGCTCGTTTTTGGCGATGCATCGGCGTAGCTTGCAGTCCGGGTGCTGGCACATCTGAGTGTAGTGAGCTGAGATCGCCGGGCCCACGGCCATTGCCGTCGTCTCCATCTTCTTGGTCTCCGTCTCCTTCTTGATCTGGATAGTCGCTGCCGCCGTGCCGCGCTGCTCGATGATGTACGCGATGATCTTGTCGATCACCTCCTCCTTCTTGCCAGTCTGGGTCAGTCCCCACATCTTGCACAGCGGCTTGAGGTGGTTGACCAACGTAACCATGCTGAGCTGCTCGTGGATCTGCTCCGAGCTCAGCGCTGCGAACGCATCCACCTCCGCAAACTTGGTCAAGAAATCTAACTTTGCGGTCTCGATGGTGGCTCGCAGCTCTTGATTCTGCTCGCGCGCGGCTGCTGAGGCTGCTGACTTCTGGGACAGGGGGCGCTGCTTCGGCTCCGTGCACGGCTGGTGTGGCTCGATCTTCGCACGATGCTCGATGTCCGCCGGCCAGGTCGGGTACCTCTCGGGTAGCAACTGCACAGGTAGTCCGAGGCTGTCCAGCTTCCAGTTCACACGATCGATCGTCTTGATGAAGACCTTCTGGATGATTCGCCCCCAGCGACGGCACTGCGTCCACTGCTGGAGAAGCTTGCTGGACCACATCTCCCAGTTCGGTAGGTGCTCCTGCAGGAAGGCGTCCGTCATCCGCTTCGTGCTGTTGTCCTGCTCCGAGCCCTCGATCGTGTAGAAGATGTGGCCCCTCGCGTCCTGATGAGCGATCAGTCGCCCCTGCGGCTGCATCCGTTGTAGTGTAGGCCGTGCCGGCGTCGACGTGGAGGTCGCCGCCGATGATCCCGAGTCCCGTAGCGAGGCCCGAACATCCACCTGCTCCCAAGGGCCGTCCATCTCCTCGTTCTCCAGCTTGATCTGCTGGCTCTCTGCTTTGCGACATTTCGCCTCGCGGTTGAGGCTCATGCGAATATGTAGGGCCAACTGGATGTTGTCGGAGCTCAGGGCTCGAATATGGAAGTATTACTGGTTGCTGGAATCGGAGCTCTGGGCTCGAATCGTTCGCACCAAAAATGGCTCTGGGAGACGGGGATGTTTCTGTTTGGAGCTCTGGAAACTCTGGGATCTCAGGGAAGGCCTCTGGAGATAACCCCGATAATGCCGTAGGTGATGGAGCCGGGGCTGATACGGATGATGTCCCGGACGTAAGTGATGATGTCCCCGACGTAATCAATGATGTCCCCGTACTGTAAATGATGATGATGTTGCTGTAGGCGTAATTGGTGATGGTGCCCCCGTACTCGTAAATGATGATGATGTACATGAGGCCTGTAGGGCTCCATTATCTGGGACCTCGTCGGGGAACTCCTGGGGCACCACTGCAGACGGTTTATCGTTCTCGCTTTGGATCGGCTGCTCTTTTTCATGTTTTCCCTCCGGCACCGTAGCAGTCTCGGGTGTCGAGGGCGTGGACCCCTACTCGAGAGATGCCACGAAGCCAAAATCGGCTTGTCGAACAAGTGGCAGTGCAAGATGACCGCTCGGAAGGACGAGCAGTTCAGCTCGGCGCCCGAGCTTCTTGAAGTAGACAGAATGTGCCTCGCAGTCGATCACAGCTCCTAGGCGGCTCAAAACATCCACTCCGATCAAGAGCGGGGCATCTGCGTCGAGGATGTTTATCTCGAGCTCGCCGTCCACACCGGCGATCCTCAGAGGAAAGGTTGCCTTGCCGGTGCAGGTCTTGGCGTTGCCATCTCCAAAGATAAAGGTACTCTTCTGGCTAACGTCCATCTTGATGTTCTTGCCCGTCTGCTCATAGATGATATCGCGTAGGTTCTCGGCAGCCTCGATGCCCATGATGCTGGAGGTCGCGCCGATGTCCAGAATACCGAAGCCCTTGGAGGAGCTCTGCTTCACACTCATGAGGATCCAGTCGTCTAGCTTCTCCAGGGTTGGCCAGCTCGGTAGCTTCACATGATGGACTTGCTCCTGCCTCTCGATGGATTTCTCCACCTCTAGGTACTTCGTCTTCTCGAGCTGTTTCTTTGGAAGCTTCGGTCGATTCTTGATCACTGGCTTGTTGTTGAGCGTCGTCTCCAGCTCCAGGCGCGAGGTCTCGTTCCTGATGAGATTCGCCTCCATCTCGGCGTCCTGCTCGGCGCCGAAGAACACGTAGGCTCCGAAACCTCGCTTGGGTCGTTCACGATCTTTGCTGCTGGTGGAGGAAGCGCGGTCTTTATGATCCTTCGTCTCGCGATTGCCGCCACACTTCAGACAGGGTCCCTTGCGGGGCGGCCGGCCCTGGGAGCGATCTCCATCACGTCGGGGTGGTACATCACGTCGTTGTCCGCTCCCTCGGCCTCGTCCTTTCGATGATCCAGAGCCTCGGGATCCAGCTCGAGGTCCCTGGAACTTGCGCTGTCCTCCGCGTCCTTCTCGCTTCTTGTTCTCATCCACGGGGTAGAACTTCCTGGCGGTCTTCACTCGTCGGAGTAGATCCCGAGCTTCTTCGAAACTGCGCTGCTGGGCGGCGAACGCGGTCTCGGCCTCCTCGATCTCCTGGGCGCTGTAGAGCGGCTCCTCGGGATCTTCTTCGTCCTCGTCGCCGTCCGCGTCCTCATAGGTGGCCTCCGACTGGTCGCCATCGTAGTAGCTGTAGTCGTCGTCGTCCTCGCTGTTCTCCTCCCAGCCGGCGTGGATCCGACCTCGCTCGCGATGGCGATGGTTGTCCTTGCCGTGCTTCTTATCTCTGTTCGTCAGCTCGTCATCTGGCCAAGATACTCTTAGCTGCTCGCCGATGCTGTCGTAGTCGAAGTTGCCTTTGACTGCGCTGATAACTGCCGCACGCTCCGTCGGGGAAAGTCTTGATCTCTGCAGCAGTAGCCATCCGCGCAGCTGGTCAAGGGGAATCGCCTGTTTGAAGTCGGTTCCGAAATCCGGATGCTCGGGGATCTCCTCAAGACCTGTTCGGATGAAGCTCCAGAGCTGGTGGTTCAACTCCTTGGCCTTGTCGGCGGCGTCCTCCGGGCCCTCCTGCTCGATCTTGTACAGGAACCAGTTGAGCTCCGAGTAGAGGGCGTTCCATTCTTTTGACCTTGCCGACAGCCGAGCCGTGCGCTGCTTCTTGAAATACTCGGTGTCGAAACCCTTGACCACGTCGTGGTAGGCCTCATCGTCTCTGCTGATGTAGCTCGGCATTGGCTCTCCAGTGTCTCGACGAAGATCGAAGATCCATCTGGCCAGATATTTGCCTGCATCCTGGATGGGCTGGGCACCGAGCTTGGCGCGAATGTGTCGCAGTAGCTCAGCTGCACCGTCGTCTCTCTCAATGCGGTCCCAGTCCACATCCTTGGCTGCTTGTCGTGCTCGACCTTCCAGTCGTCTCCACAAACGAGGGCCGCATACATATCGTTCATCTCGACGGGTGCCTCGGATGTAAGCTTTGACATCTCTCTCGTAATCGTCCACCGTGGTGAGATCTCCGTTCCACTTCGGTATGATGTCATCGTTGTTATTGTTATTCCTCGTCATGACTCAAACGATGAACTTCTATCCGTGAATCTGTTGTCCGTGGAGCTTGATAGCTCCGCTACCATGCAATGGTCCCGCTTAGAACCACTGCCCTGATCGTAATCCTTGTTGATGCTACTCTCTTCTCTACTCTGACACGTGCCGAGGGTACTGTTGGCGTTCGGGTCGAATCTGAGGGCAGTGCTGGTGCGATGCTGATCGCACTGTGGTGATGAACAGGATCTGTTTGTCAGCGGGCAGTTCGCTGTCCTGCGTCTCTCGGACGCACACCAGAAGTCCAGCGTCGCTGAGACGCTGCAAAGGCTTGAGCCAGAACGGTTTCGGATGAACCTGTTCTGGGATATTATAATGGGGATCTCGAGGGATCTCGGAGGGCCTACTAAGCAAGGCTAGCTGCAGTCTGGAGGCTAAAGGGGGCCCGATTCGCCGGGAAACGCTTGGCTAACATACATGGGGCTCCTTTGGAGCCTGAAGCTTATATCACGCACGGCCTCTAGAGGCCATCTGTCGTAAGTAGGCTCTAGTGAGGCAGGCTCGGGGCTGTGAATTGCACCCTGCGGCAGCTGGCAATGGCATCGCTTACGGGGCGCCTACACTCGCACTCAGTCGCCATAGTTGCAAAACTTGACATGTAAAATCCACTGTTGTCGGGGTTGGGGTCGCCCACTGCCCATTGTTGTAGGGTCACCAGTGATTCAGGAGGGGACATAACACGCAGACGTAATGAATCGCCGATTCCCAGGAACATGTTGGAAAATCTGGGAAGTGGGAGGGGAAGACGGAAACTTGGAAAACATGAGCAGATGTGGGGAATCCTGGGATTCGTGTCTATCTCTTAGTGCGTCCCTGGGCCCCTAGGGGCGTCTATTTCTCAGTGTGTCCATCTCTTGGCGTGTCTATCTCTAGCGCTTCTAGTCTTAGAGCTTCTATTTCTAGGTCTTCGTGTTTCTATGTGTCTTCCTCCCGGCCTTGCCGTGAGGCCGCGCTCCTTCTGTCCCCCCCTGTTTGCTAATTCAAGCTTCGCGCGGCCCGCTTAGCTTCGACCGGAAGAGGCGCGCTTTCGACCCGCGAATCAAAAAACGTGTTTCTATTCTTCTCGGTGCGCCTGCTCCTCAGTGCGCAGCGACTGCGAGGAAAGCGCGATGGGAGGCCTCCGCCCTCGCTGCTCGCCCGCGCCGCGGCCGGCCGGGGTGCGCCGCGAGGCCCGGAGGCCGTTCGTGCCCGTGGCGGGCCGGTGGTACTCGCCGGAGGGGGAGGCGCCCCGTGCCCCCGGCTGCCCAGGGAGGGGGCGAGGAGGGAGGCCCAGGCCCCCCTCGTGCCTCTTCTCCTATTCCTCCTCCTCCTCCTCCTCCTTCCTCCTCCTCCTCCTCTTTTTCCTTCTCCTCCTCCTCCTCCTCCTCCTCCTCCTCCTCCTCCTCCTCCTCCTCCTCCTCCCCCTTCGAGAGCCCCGCTCCTCCCTCCCGCGCCCTCCCTCCCTTCTTGGGCGGCGCGCCCGGAAGGGAAGCGGGAGGGGGGGCAGAGCCTTCTCCTGGGGCCGAGCCCCACAACTCTGCCCCACATCTTGCGCCTCGCCTCTTCCCTGAGGAGCCCCCCCCCCACCCAGGTCTTGGGCGGCGAGGTCTATACATATCCACTGCTCCCCGGCCAGGCCCATCCTGAGCTCACGAGCTGTGTATACGCCCTCCTGGCCAAGCCAGGAGGGCGTGGCGTATGCACCGCTGCTGGGTTCAGGCTGGGCCTGGCCAGGGAGCAGTGGATATGTATAGATCTCGCCGCCCTAAGGTCGTTGCCGGGTGGGAGGGGCAGGAGAGGCTCGCACGGCGACAGGCATCGCCTCTTACAGCCGATAGCAGCAGCAGCAGCAGCAGACCCCCTCGAGCCATGAAGGCGTCACGACGGGAGGTTTCTGGCCATCTTCAGCCACTGGGGGCTCTCACCGGCCCTCGGGACCGTCAATAAGCGACCCAGGAGGAAAGACCGGTCCCGGGGAACGGGTCGAGACATCCAGGAGTCGACGCAGCGAAAAGTCATGGCGTCGGGGGTCTGGGAAGGTATCCAAACCGCTACCTTTCCTCGTTTCCTTTTTTTGACCTCCTGGGAGGCCTTCGTCGCCACCGCCGGGTTCGCCTCGAACTTCTGGTCAGAACGCACCCCGGGAGAGGTCCGGGGGGCAGCGGTATCGGTACCCTTTGGTCTTCCCAGGGAGGGGGTATACCGCATAAGCGCTTCCAGATCCATTGCCTTCCATTTTTTCCTCCTCTTCTCCTCCTCCCCTCCTCCTCCGCCTCCTCCTCCTCTTCCTCTTCCTCCTCCTCCGCCTCCTCATCTTTCTCCTCCTCCCATTCCGCCTGCCGCGCCCGTCGCGTTCCTCCCCCCTCCTCCTCATCCCCCTCCTCCTCCCTCCCTCCCGCCCGCCCGCCCGCCCGCTTGCTCCTCCTCCTCGGGATCTCGAGGGGAGGGCCAGACTCAGGACAGATTGGCCGTCGCTTTCTTCTGCGTGACACCGTGGGTCTGGGTCATCGGTGGCAACTCATGGGAGCCTCCCGTACCATCTTGTCGGCTCTTGCGAATCGACACTGATCGACGTGAAACCGACGCTAAATCGACGCTAACTGATGTTAGCCGACGCTAGATGGGCGCCTACCTCATCGACTCCAGACGCTCATCGACGCCAGTCGACGCTAAAGGCGAAATCCAGAGGGCATAATTACACCAGGCTCCCACGATTTGCCACCGAGGACTCTCCCGGGGTGCGGCATGGCCATACTTTCGAGGGGAGTCCGGCCGTGGCGGCGAGGGTGCCCCGGGAGGCCCCAACCCCGAGGCCCGACGTCGCGGAGAAACGGCAGCATCGCAGCACAGCAAGGCGGGAGCCCCAGATCCCACCTTTCTGCGGCATTTTCCGAGCTGGACCGATCTGAGGGGGTCCCAGGGGCCCGCAGCGGGGCGACAACACCCGCTGTGGAAAAGACATGCAGCGCCAGGATCTCGCGGACGAAGGATCAAGCACATCTGACAGGTGGCTCCTTGTGCCCGAGGCGTGCGACCTGCTTATCGAAATGGGGCTCGACTACAGAATTGATGCACCCCAAAGCTGTTTTTCCCGCCGAGTCTACGAACTATACGCATATAGTGTCCCGTATATCTACGAGCATTCTACGCGTCCCCTTTCAGTTCGGAGGGAAAATCAATCCTGGAGGAAATCAATTCTGTAATTGATCCCCGGCTCGAGCTCAATGCTAACCCCCCTGACCCCACCTCGGACTCCATCCAGGCCCGCTGTTCGAGCTGCGCCCGCCGGGGGGAGGAGGAGGAGCAGGAGGAGGAGGAGCAGGAGGAGGGGCCCGCAGTTCGAGCTGCGCCCGCCAGGAGGAGGAGGAGGAGGAGGAGCAGGAGGAGGAGGAGGAGCAGGAGGAGGAGGAGGAGGAGGAGAATGAGCAGGAGCAGGAGAAGGAGGAGTAGGAGGAGGAGGAGGGCAGGAGGGGGGGGGGAGGAGGAGGAGCAGGAGGAGGAGAGGAGGAGGAGGAGGAGGGGCCCGCTTTTCGATCTGCGCCCGCCCTGGGCTGCGAAGGTGCCCCCCCCCCCCCCGATGGCCTGGCGAGGTGCAGGAGGGCAGAGCGGGTGCTCTCGCCTCTTCGGCCCGCGCCACCACCGTCGGGCCCGGCGTGGGCTTGGGGCTCCTGCTCGGCAGGACGAGGATGATGATGAGAAGGCAGGGAGAGGGAGGAGGGAGCGGAGGAGCAGGAGGAACGGATGATGAGGGGACGGAGGAGGAGGAGGAGAAGGAAAGGAGGAGGAGGAAGCGTAGGAGTAGGAGGAGGAGGAGGAGCAGGAGTATGACCATGCACGAAGACAAGTGCTGCACTAAGGCACAGATGCTTCGCCAGACAGCGCCTCCGTGCGCCTGCCCTGCGAGGGAGAGGATGACGATGAAGAGGAGGTCGTGCACCCGCCTCTTCGGTCAGTGCTTCCATCGTCGCTCACTGTCGTCTGCCCGCCCTCGTGCCCGAGTGACGAGGAGGAGGAGGAGGAGGAGGAGGAGGAATAGGAGAACGAAGGGGGGAATGGGGAGGACGATGATGGTGATGATGCGGCTGCTGCCAATGATGAGGATGATGATGAGAATGATGGTATAATGGTGACCATGATCATGATGAGTATCATGCTGACGACCATGCTGCGGGTGATGATGACTACGATGATGATGATGATGCTGCTGATGATGATGATTGATGATGGCGGTGCTGTTGGTGACGACGACGACGACGACATTCAGGACGACGACGAGGGGTGGAGAAGAGAGAGGATGATGACGAGGTGGGGGACAGAAGGATGATGAGACATTGAGGGGAAACGAATGGTGACGATCATGTTTGTGATGATGATCGTAATGTCGATGTTAACTGCGATGATGATGCATACTATGAAAAGGATGACGAGGCTGATGGCGATGATGGTGACCATACTGCTGATCAGGAATACGCTTTACATGTAGCTTGCTTTATATGATGGTGATGACGAGGTGATCCTGATGCTTATTACGAGTATGACTAGCAATGATATATTGTTGAAGCTGATGGTGATGATGATTGCGATGGTGATACTGATGGTGCTAATGAGTGTGTGGATGATGATGATGACGATGATGATGATGATGCTGATGCTGATGCTGATGATGTTGATGATGATGCTGCTGATGATGATGATGCTGATGATGTTGCGGCTGCTGATGAAGATGATGGTGATGATGATGCTGATAGTGATGCTGATGGTGCCGATGTTGTTGATGAGTATGGTAGTGGTAGTGATGGTGATGATAGTGATGATCAGGAGGAGAGTGGGGAGAGTGGAGAAAGGGAGGTCGATGAGAAATTGAGGAGGAGTGGAGAAGGAGGAAGAGGAAGAGGAGGAGGAGGAGGAGGAGGAGGAGGAGGAGGAGGAGGAGGAGGAGGAGGAGGAGTTCGCCCCAGATCCTGAGCCCCAGGGGCCTCTGCAGAGGCCCGGGAAGGCGCCGCCCTAGGCGCCAGGAGGCCCCTCCAGAGAGCACACACGATCCACCCCTTCCAGGAACGGCCAGCCCTGAGACCCAACGTTGCGAACAAATTGAAGCGTCGCAGGAAATCGCGACCAGAGCACCAGGCCCCATCTTCCTGCGGCGTGTTTCTCGAGCCGCAGCGTTTTGTGAGGGCCCCGGGGCCCGAAGCGGGGCGAAGACACCCGCCGTGAAACACAACTGCAGCGCCAGGATCTCGGGGAGTGCCCGGGACAAGACTTTGCACTCGTCTCGCCTCGCCGATCCTCGAGTGCCGGGCACGAGGTTTCGCACTCGCCTCGTCTGCCCGCGCCGCCGGCGTCGCCCTCGTCGCCCGCGGATGCTTCTGCTCGAGCTGGCGCGGCCCAGCCCCTCCCACCTCCACCGTCCGGCGCAGGGCCGCACCTCCTCCTCCTCTTTCTCCTCTTTCTCCTCCTCCTCCTCCTCCTGCTCCTCCTCCTCATCGTCCCTTTACTCCTCTCTCTTCGTCGTCGTTGTCGTCGCCGTCGTCGTCGTCGTCTTCCTCCTCATCTTTCTCATCTTCCTCCTCCTCCTCCTTCCCTCTCCTCCCCGCCCTCCTCCACCTCGCTATCATCGTCCCGTTCCTCTTCGTCCCCCCCTTCCTTGCTTCCTTCCCCCTTTCTCCCTACTGCCATTCTTCCCCCCCCCCCCCCCTGTCCGTCCTCCTACTCCCGCCTCCCCTCCGCTCCCTTCGACTCAGTTGCCCCCCCGCCCCTTCCCCTCCTCCAATCAGTACTCGTCCTCTTCCTCGATCTCGTCCACCTCGTCTTCGTTCTCCTCCCGCTCCTTTCCCAGAATCGTTCAATATGTTTTCGATGCGATGCGCGAGCATGAGCAGAATCAGAAGGAGCTGGCCTCGCAGACGGCAGAGCAAGCCGCACTCCGTGCAACGGCAGCCCCCGATGGAGGTGCGAAGCTCTCCCTGGATGCGCCTCTTACTGGTGGGAACTCTTTCGGTGGGCTGGTAACCCGTCCGCGTAATGAGTTGGATGAAGAGGCTGAGCTCGAGCAGGAAGACGAGGGCGCGTTCGCTGCAAGGAAGCATGTGCTAGAGGAAGGGATCCAACATATTTCCTCCGACGTCTTCGGTGTTGCGAACCAGGAGGTTGCCCAAATGCAAGATGAACACGAAACGCGGTTGACGAGGTTAATTAGCCAAGAAGAAACACCGGACGAATGAAGGAGCTGTTGCAGGTCTGGGAGGTGATGGACCTGGGGGCGGCAGTGCCAGTGGCCATGATGCTGGCGCAGCGGCTGGCAAACCTGAGCATCCCGCAGGTGAGGGATCAGCAGGGGTTGATTCGAGTGGTGGCGCTTAAGGGTCAGGGAGTGGCGTGGCCCTCCCAGCACCAGAGGATGTGCCCACACGTTTCTCTCGCGCCAGAGCCCACTTCCACCCAGCCTCTTCTGCCAGTGCCTCCCCCGCCTGAAGGTGCGGGTGCGCAATTTCCCAGGATGGCACGGGTCCGGGGGAAGATGCTCGAGTAAGGTCCTCGTTTTGTCACCGTGCCGATCCGGGGTCCGGCGGTCACCTTCAAGAGTGCAGTTTTTGTTGCCAGAATTGCCTGTCCTCCTGAGGGGTGGCTGTCCCAGCAATGGGACAAATCACAAACAACTAGAACACGTTTGAAACACTGTGGTATTCTTTCTAACCAGTATGATACGAATTGCAACCAACCTACATGACAAGCCTTTGCGAGGCGTCTGCGAGGTGTCTTACAGGCGCCTCCGAGAGGAGTTCCACAGGCATGTTTCAAACGCCTGCGAGCGTCTTACACGCGTCCTGCAAGCGCCTCAGCGGGGCGCTCCACAGGCGTATCACAAGCGCCTCTTGGAGGCGTCTTACAGGCGCCTTTTCAGACGCGTTTGCGATGCGCGTGCGACGCGTCTTAAAAGGCGCCTCTGCGCCGCGTTTTACAAGAGTGCCTGCGAGGCGTCTGACAAACGTCTTCCGTGCGCTTCTACGAGGCGTCCGCGAGGTGCCTGTGAGGCGTTTCACAGGCGCGTCTGCGACGCCAGGCGACCCTGCGAAGCGTCTTACAGGCACCTCCAGAGACGTCTTGCAGGCGCTATGAGAGGAGTCTTACAAGTATCCGACAAAGTGCCGGCGAGTGGCGTATTACAGGCGTCTTACGGGCACCTCTCCGGGGCGTCTTACAGGCGTCTCACAGGCGCTTCTTGGAGGCGTCTTACAGGCGACGTACAGGTGCGTTTGCGAGGCGCGTGCGACGCACCTTACAGGCGTCTCTGTGAGGCGTCTTACAGGCCTGGTACAAGGGTTTTACAGGCTTCTCACAGTTGTCTTACAGGCGCCTCTCAGGAGGTTCTTACATGCGCTTCTGGGGGGCGCCCTGCTTACGTTTTACACGTGCCTTTGCGTGGCGTCTTACAAGCGCATCAGAGTGGCGTCTTACAGGCGTCTCTGAGAGGCGCCTTACAGGCGCATCTGAGAGATGTCGCACAGGCGCCTCTGGTAAATTTGCGATATAAGAAAAAACCTGCGTGGCACCGGCGCCTCTGAGAGGCGTCTTGCAGGCGCCCCTGATAGGTGCTGTATATGCGTATTGCAAGCGCCTCCGCGATGCGTGTTTCAAGCGCCTCTGCGAGGCGTCTAGCCGGCGCGTTACAGGCGCCTTTGAGAGGCGTCTGACAAGGGCTTCTTAGAGGCGTCTTACAGGCGCCGCTGAGAAGCGTTTCTAGCAGGCGTCTTACAGGCGACTCTGAGAGGAGTCATGCAGGCGTCTTGCAGGCGCCTCTTGGAGGCGTCTCTGAGAGGGGTCTTACATGCGTCGTGCAAGCGTTTCACAGGCGTCTCTTACATGCGCTCCTGGGAGGCGTTTTACTGGCGGCTCTTGCGAGCGCTTCTGAGGGGTATCTTGCAGACACCTGCGCATGGCGCTCTACAGGCGTCTCTCCTTGGCGCCTGAAAGAGACGCCCGTAGATCTTTCAGGCGTCTCTCTCATCTGTCAAGACTTCTACGCGCCCCAAGGAACCGCGCAGAACCCACGGGGATTGAACGGACTCGTGTGATTCTTGAAGAACTCCCACGGCGTCTCGAGGAATTGTTTCTGGGGGGTATCAAGGAACCCTGCGGGGCCCCACGGGGCTGCGATGAATCCGAATGCACCCGGGGGGATCTCAAGGCTTCAATCTTACGGCCTGCTACGTAATGCCAAGGAATCCAGAATAATCTTCAGGCCTGCGCGCAGGGGCTGCGGCGCGCGTAGGCTCCCCGGCGCAGCAGAGGGATGATAGAGGGGCAAGATAATAAGGATGAGATAGGGGCTGGGAGCAACGCGACAAGTTTCACACCCCCAGCGTTCGCAGCCAGGAGTTCCATGCATGACCGCCGCCACCCGCATCCACATCTGGGTCTTCACATCGCCGCAAGACGTCTTGGTTCAAATTCCGACCCGGACAGTCGCGCTAGCTTTTGGAATTCAAGTGCACGCAGAATCCGACCGTTTGGTTTTGGAATATGTTGTCTTCGCCTCGCACTGGAAGTCATTTTGTGATGGCCAGTTTGTCCTATCGCGCTGGTTGGGGAAGTCCCAGTTGGTCGGGATTTGCCTCAGCTGGTTGGGGTTCGTCCGAGATGTGGCCCTTTCCCCCCCTGACCAGCTCGGTCTCGTCGTCGCTGCGATCAATTGCAGCAGATGGGGTCTGTGAGGGATTGGTTGCCAGCTTGCAGCGGCAGTCGCATCATTCTGGTTAAGGGGCATCGTCTAGGTGATCCGGACTCTATCTGGCGGTCGTCTGAGTTCTGTTTGGACCACGGGTGGGAATCGATGCAGCAGGCTGTCCTGCCCGCGCCTGGTGGATGCATTTCGGGAGGAGCCACGATCCCGGGGCGTGATTTTCTGGGCATCCATCCGCCGTCGGACGGGGCATTTATTTACGAGGTCGAGCAGTTGGAGTAGTGGCACATCTCCTCGGGGGCGCGCCTCGCCGTGCCGCCTCCATCTGCGGTTGCGATATTGAAGGGCTCACCCGCGGGCAGCTTGACCTGCCGGGGTCAGCGGGCACGCGAATTCCGCTGTAGAGTAGAATCTTTCTCCTGGGATGCGAAGTCATTCTCGAGCCTGGGTCAGCATGGCGCCGGGTCTTATCGAGCAACTGAAGTCTTGTGTTCTTTCGTCGATGAAAGGGGGTCCTGGCGCGCGTCGGTGCGAACGGAAGCAACCTGGGCGACTTCTTCATCTCGCAAGGCGTTGCCAAGGCAATAGAGCAGGTCGGTCTGAGCGGGGGCGCCCCAGCCCGCGCTCCGCGATTTCAGTCGTTTTCTACTCTCAGCCGCGCCGGCTCCGAGCTCTTGGCCTCTGGGGGCAAAGTTCTAGAAGGGGTGCGCTTCTCGGAGGGGCGCAATCTTCTCGGGGGCGCGGTTGGGGGGGCCATTGGAGCTGAGGAATACATGAAGAATCGCCAAGACCAACGATGCGTCGATTCCTTCTGAAGCGTTTGTTCCTTCTTAGGATTTCGAAGTTTTGAATGCGCAGGGTCTGATTTGGTCGCCGACGTGGGCCAGTGGTGCAGCGAGCAACAGGGCGCCCTGACCTCGCGCGACCAGGCCCACTGCGAGTTGGCCGAGAAGGACGGGCACGCCGGGCTCGCCACAGAGCTGGACACAGGAGCCCGAGGCGCCCACTGTGCGATCAAATGCCTTCAGGTATGGCGCCCACGGGGAGACCCTCGGCGGGGGGGCAGCTCGTCTCTGCCCCGCAAGCTCTCCCGGGCAGGGAAATTCAGCGCTGTTCTGGTCTGCGGAAGATTCTGAAGAGCCGCCCCCTGGAGGTCAGTGATCTCAGCGGCCCTCGGCCCGACGTCTCCGCGCAGGACCCCGGGGCGCTCGGCGGGAACTGCCCCGAGAGGAGCGCGGTCTCCGTCGATGGGCTTCATCTACGGCGTCGCCGATTCATGAGCGTCGAGTCGCTGGCGCTGCTCGTCATGTCATGCCTGTCGCGGAGCGCGCCCCCATTTGCCTTGGTCAAGTTTGGGCTGCGACGACCGCCCTGCTCAGCAAGCCCTCGGGGGCCGCCGGCCCACGGGGCGCGTTTTCCCAGATTTATTTGCCGGGGGGAAAGCTCGGGGCCCCCGGGCGGAGGCCGAGGGGCATGACAATGGAAGCGGTCATTTCTCGGCAGGCATGGAGGGGGCGTTGGCGTGGTCCGGCGCCAGACGTCCAGTTCTGAGTGCTGTGCCAGAAATGGCATGTTCAAGAGCGTCTGTTTTGCGGGGCGCAGCGAGGCGCCGCGCGCTGACTTCCCCGCCCTGCAAGTCGCATATTTTTTGATGCGTTTGGATGCGATTGCGCCCCAGCCTCAGCGGGAGCCGCGTCGCATTTATTTCGCCCAGAAGAACGCGTTATAGATGCGGATTTTAGATTCGCTGCTCCGGTCTGCACGGGGGCGCCACCGTATCGAAGCGCATTTACTTGTCCAAGCACATCTAAAAATAAAGGGCCGCATCCAAAACAGGCAACGGAAGCGCATCTACACGTATCTCATTTCCCAGGTCTACATCTTGATGCATATCTACCCAAATCTAATTTCCCACATACAAAGACGCTGACGCACAACCTTATCGCCCCTATCCCCACGCATTCATCGCCACAGCTACTCGCCCTGCCCTTCCGCATCCTCCATCGCTTTCCCTTCGTCGCCATCGGCGCCCCTCTCAGTGGGCCTTCCATAGTTCCTGCTCGCATGGGACCTCGCCCGCATCATCTTTACATGAATCAGGGCCATGACCAACATAGTCGCCATCTTCATCGCCATCCTCTTCTTCATCCACCTCATCCCTCTTGCTCGCATGATTGCCTCGCTCCTTTTCCGCCTCGCCATCCCTCCTCGGGATGAGGGCGGGCAGGGGCGAGCGCGGGGCTGGAGCGCAGGGGTCGGGGGGTCTGGGAGGAGGGGCGACGAGAAGAGGTCGGGGAAGGTCAGATGGAGACAGACGGGGCGCAGCTATCCGAAAGGAAACTGTTGCCACCACTGTCGGGGGGCACGCCCTCGCTTCCCTCGCGCCCTCGCCCCCCTCCGAGACTTGCGATCCTCCAGCGCCCCCCTCGCTCGAATTCGCTTTCCCCCCCCCCTCCTCGCCCCGTCCCTCCGTCGTTTCTTCCAGCCGCGCGCCGTGGCTCGAGGGGAATTCCTCTCGATCGCCCCAAAGAGGGGCGGCTGGCAAGCGAGGGCCAGCAACAAAAATAACGGAGAACAAAGAAACGAAGCGGCATGAGGATGGCGATGGGCCCGTGACGGGGGTGGGGCAATGGAAGGTCGCCGCATCTAAACGGAATCATTGAGATCAATCACGATTCCCCACTCAAGGTGTTCATGGGCGCCGTGCCTAACAATGTCCAAACGCACCTAGACGCATCCAAAAATCTCACCGCATCAAAAAAATCCAGACGATTCTTGGCGCGCGTATCGAAACATTTTTAACGCAGTATCCATTCGCATCCAAACATATCCAACATTTAGAAGCTATCAAAACGTATCTAAACGCATCTAATTCTATACCGAAGGCGCTGCCCCCCCCCAAAAAAAAACGCCCCCGAACGCCATTGTTGGACGCTGGCTGAGGCATCTGAAATGCAGCGATTCCATAGGAAAGCGCGCTGATTATAGTTACGCGCGTCTTTCGTGCAGGGGGAAGGTTGGGAAGTGAGAGCTCCCCGGGGGGAGCGTGGATTCCCCGGTGGGGCCCTCGGCGCGCGCGTCTCGGCGGCCCGCGCTGCTCTGCGCGCGGCTTCGGCCGGGCTGAGCTCCAGCTTCGCGCGCGCCGCTCGCGGCGCCGTCGTTGGCCGCGGCGTGGCTGTTGGTCTGATTGGACCTCGCGGCTTGGATGCCTTCGACGCTGTTATGTTTTTTTGGTTTTTGCGGAAGTGACAGCGCCGGGAGCAGGCCCGACGAATGGGGCGGGGATTTCGCGAATCAAAACTCGCGCAGATTTTGCGCTTATTGCTGACGCCAGCTCGTCGGCAATCGGCTCAACATTTCTTATTCAAGGCGATTCTTGAGACGGTTCATATTCCGCGCTGCGCCATCGCAATCGCGATCGGCGGGAGGGGGGGGTGGGGGGGGCACGGGCGAGGTCGCCCTTGTCTGTCCCTGCCCCGCACCTGGGGCGGAACTCGAAGCTCGGCTCGGGCCTCTCGGGAAGCAACGCGCGTCGGCTGTCAACCTGTTGGCGCGACGCCCATCACGGGGCGTTTTTTGCGATGTGGAGGGGGGGGGGGGGGGGGGGCGATGCGGCTAAACGTCGCGATCGTTAGGTTCGACGTCGTCTGAATCCTCGTCGGCCAGAGAAACTCAACGGTCACCTCAGTCGGAAAGCCATCGGCGCGTTCGCCAGCGGCCCTTTGCCAGGGCCGAGTTGCGGATCGTAGATCGACGGCTTGACAGGTGGAGCGACCCGCGCGTTGCGTAGACAAGCCGCCAGAGAGGTTCGCAGCCTAACTCTGGGAGTCGATCACTGACGATTCTCACGCCCCTGGAGGGGGGCCCTGCGCGGCGCTCGCTGGTCGCGCCCATTGCGAGGTGCTGCAATGTTTTTTTTGCGGTCTGGGCTGTCTCGCGGTGGAGCGTTTTCCAGAGGGGGCAGGCGCTGGGGCCTTGCGTGGAGGAAAGATTCGGGCCCGATGTCTGCCAGGTGCCTCTCTCTTTTTGGGGCGCGTCAACTGGGGCGCAATGGGCCATGCCTGCTGCGCTGGCGATTTTCAGGAACGGGGGATGCTTCTCGCGCGCTTCTGTCGCTGGACACTAAGACTATAGATCATCTTTCGGCGGCGCGGTTCTGCGCGCCTCTGTCCTGCGGGGTTTATTTTTCGGTTGTTAGAGAGGCGCGACTCCGGTGAGCTCGTCGAAAGTGGTGCCTTTCCAGGCGCCGCCTTGGTCAGGCTTTCCGCCCGCGTCGGGGCCCGCCAGTTCCGCCCGCCCAGGCGCCGGTCCACATCGGCTTTTTTTTTTGGGGGGGGGGGGTCGAAAGGGCGGGCGCGGGGGTGGCAGGGGGGATCGCGACATGTCTCTCGCATTTTCTTGCTTTCTGAGAGCAGGCGCGCGCAGTGCTTCTGCTGCAGCGCAATCTGGGCAAGACGTCGCTCTGCTACGGAAGGCTGCCAGGTTTCGCCACCCCGCCCGCTCTGCGATGGCAATGGAGATATCTTCTATCACAGAGCTTGGGGGCGCGCGGGGGCATCGCTTCAGGGGGGCGGGGCCGGCGGGCGGCGGGGCCATCGTGGCCGCGTCGGAAGCGCGAGAGCAAGCTGACCATGACCTTCTGAGCTTTACCATTGGCGCGCTCCCTCGCCCCGGGGGCGTCTGCCCTGGGCCGCGGAGCCAAGTCTATATGCGTGGTGCCGCGGGTGAGTTGGTCGAAAGTGCGACCCTGGAGGCTTCGACTTGGGGGGGCCTCGGATGGGGGCGCCTTCCAGGGGGCGTTCTCCATCGCGGCGCCGGTTGCAAAGCTGTCCTTGGGGAGATTGGCCGGCTGGGGTTTCTTAAAAGTCTAGGGAGAAGGACTGGTGCTCATTTGGCGTTACGGTGGTCCCGCTTGGGACCGCTACCCGCAGACTTCTCAAGCGGGGGAGCCTTCCGCCTCGGCAGCTTGCCTGATAATGCTAGCGTTGCTGCGTTTGGCCGCAGGGCGGCCGACGATCGGCATGCCGATCACGGGATGCGCACGGGGTCCAGGATCCCAGGTCTCGCTGGGATTATCGGCAAGACGCAGAGCGTCGTCGAAGCCGCTGCGCACAATGACCAGTTGGAGGAAGGGATCTCTGAATCTGAGGGGTACCGCGCCGTAGAGCTGGCAACGACGCCGCTGGCAAAACTGCGAAGCTCGGGGCCCAGTCTTATCCCAGCCGCGACCCCGAGCCCAAAACACTCGTTGATAAGTCAGAGTGAGGGGGCCGAACGGTCATTCACTGTCCCTGGGTGCGTGGCTGAAGTGGAATTCCGCGGTTCGGATTCTCGTTGTTGTTGGTTGTTGTTGTTGTTGTTGTTGTTGTTGTTGTTGTTGTTGGTTGTTGTTTGTTGTCGTCGTCCCGCCCGCAACCCGCCCCGCGACCCACCCGCGACCCACCCCGCGACCCACCCCGCGACCCACCCGCGACCCACCCGCGACCCACCCGCGACCCACCCCGCGGCCCACCCCGCAATCCACCCCGCGACCCACCCCGCGACCCACCCCGCGACCCACCTGGCGACCCGCCCGCGCCCACCCGCGACCCACCCGCGACCCGCGACCCACCCGCGACCCACCCGCGACCCACCCCGCGACCCACCCGCGACCCACCCGCGACCCAAACCACGTTCAAGGTACAAACCACCATTTTCGGCGCCTGCGGCGGGCTCTTTTTGCATTCCTTCCAGGTGGAGAGCCCGCGACCCACCCCGTGACCAACTCGCGACCAACCCGCAACCCAAACCACGTTCACGGTACAAACCACATTTTTCGGTCCCTGCGGCGGGCATCCGTTGCATTCGTTTCAAGTGGAGAGCCCGCGGCCCACCCGCGACCACGTTCAGGGTACAAACCACATTTTTCGGCGCCTGCGGCGGGCATCTTTTGCATTCGTTCCCGGTGGAGAACCCGCGGCCCACCCGCGACCCAAACCACGTTCAGTGTATAAACCAATTTGTTGGGCGCCTGCGGCGGGCTGCTTTTGCATTCCTTCCAGGTGGAGGTGGAGAGCCCGCGACCCACCCGCGACCTAAACCACGTTCACTGAACAAACCAATGCCGCACAAGCGCGGCGGCGGATTTTTGCATGCCGTCTGAGCCCGCAAGGACCTCTTCAAGCCCCGCGCATCCACACCAGCCCGTCCAGCAACTTTGCCCTGGCGAGTTGCCTTGATCAGAGAAGGCGGGGAGCATAAAGTGGAAAAAAGGATTGCGTTGCAGTTATCTTGGGAAAGGAGGGGGAGGCAGGATGGAGTAAACAGGGGACGAGGAGAACGCGGAAGAAGAGAGGATGTAAGGAGAACGTGGAGAAAGAAAAGGAGGAGGAGCAGGAGGACGAGGAGGGGGAGGAGGGGGAGGGGGGAGGAGGAGGGGGAGGAGGGGGAGGAGGATGATGATGATGGACGACAATGGGAGGACGATGATGGAGGCCGATGAGGGGGAGGACGACAATGGGAGGACGATGATGAAAGGACGAGGGGGGGAGAGGGAGGACGAGGAAGAAGAGGAGGAGGAGGAGGACGAGGTGGAGGAGGAGGATGACGATGACGATGAGGACGAGGACGAGGACGAGGAAGAGGAGGAGGAGGAGGAGGAGGAGGAGGAGGAGGAGGAGGAGGAGGAGGAGGAGGAGGAGAGAGCGCCATCGACAGGGAAGGTGGGGGCCACGAGGTCCGCCGGCTCGACGACGCCCGCGTCGCCCGCGCCCGCCCCCTCACTCTTATCCGCAATTGCGGGGTGCTACGTAGATCTAGGTTTCGTGCGCCGCAGCCCAGCTGCCCACCAAAGTCCCCCCTCTGTGGCCTAAGCTGTGCCAAGCGGATGTCGCGTCTGTCAAACCTGTCTCTGCGCCTGGTCTGTCCCAGGATCCACGTCGCGCCTGGGTCTAGATGAATTCTTTCTGACCGCGCACTGTCTGCTTCCGATGGAAGAGAGAGGTCGATGGGCCTCCTCTAGGAAACTTCGTCCTTCCCCGTCGTTTGAATCCCCAGGTTTTGGCGCAATCACAGTTGCGCCCTCTCTGATTGCACAGTTGTGTGTTGGCGCTTGTTTGGGTTGCCACCACTGCGCCACAGGTGGCAGGGCGGCGCATCTCGCAATCCCGTGCCCGTGGACAGATGTCGGAGCAGGGCGCGGCGACTGGGGGCATGCGTTTGCCGGGCGTTACCCGCGGATGAAAACGAAGACAGGGAATGTCGAATTATCGCCCTCGCCTCGGTCACTCTGAGAGGGGGCGCGTAGCCGTGGATGCCCGAAAAATACCCCATCCACCCCCCCCGGTATACCCTTCCTTGCGCGAGGCCCTCCTGCCCCCGCTCATCCTCGACAGGTACACGTCGTGAATGCTACCCCCCTCTTTCCCTGGACCCCGTCCGCGAGGTCGCCGGCCCGGCCCTCTCCGCGCGTGGATTTCACGCGCGCGCACGTGTTTTCGAACGTCTCCGTTGCGCTCAAATCGTTTTCGGCCTTTCGAAAGGGTGCCCCCGCCGCGCCGCTGGCCCCGCATCCGCGCTTCTGTTCCTTGAGGTCAGCGCCCCTGGCGAAGCGCTGGCTTTATTTTCAGATCGGCGCGACGTTCCCGCCATTCTGAACTGCTCGAGCCATTTTGGTTCAAGGTTCAAGCGAGCCACGCATTTAGCTGCGCGCGGAGGGCGCCCGGTCGCGGGTCGCCCCGCGTCGTCGGGCGCGGGCGGGCGCGGCGCGGCGGCCGCGGCCAGCGCCGCCATCGCAGCCGATGCCGCTTGCAATTGCTCTGCCTTGATCTGTTCTCTCTGGCTCGCGCGGCCCGTTGTCCACCGGCGTGCCGCGCGCGCGCGCGCCCGGTGAAGAAGGGGCTCGGCCTGGTCTTATCTCGCGCCTCCCCTGCCCCCTGCTCAGTAGCCCTGCCTTTCGTTTTCTTGCGTCTTTGCACGTCGCGTTCGCGGCCGAGGATGGCCCTCGCAACGCAGGCAAAATGAGTGGGTCGCGTTGTTATGGGCGCGCTCTTCCGCTATCGAACGCCGCGCGCGTATCTGCGTCTTGGCCCGGCGCCGCCGTCGCAGCGCAGGCGGCCTCCGCGCTCCTTCCCCTCTTCGCCTTTTATTATCCACCTGCCGTGTCCCTCCCCCCTCGCCCTTGCGTGCGCTCGCGCGTCGCACGCGCTGCGCCCCCGCGCAGGTCCCTTGTTTGGTAGAGGCAGCATGCTCAGGGTTAAGGGTATATGAATGCGCGCATCTTTGCCTCCCGCCCTGCAGGAGGGGGCCCTCCGCTGGTGACTGGGGCAGCCGTCGACGGGGGTGTCGTCTGGAGTTGAACGCAACACAATTTATCTCCTCTGCCTTCTCGCCCCCCTATTCGCGCGCGCGCGTGCGCGCGTGCTTCGTGCGTGGGTAGTGCCATGCACTATGCAAGTGGTCGTTTTCACGTTTTTCTTTTTTGCAACGGGTGCCTTATTGAACTTGAATCCCCATGCCTTCTGTCGCGTACGGCGCCGCCGATTTTCCCCTACCGCGCGCGCACAGGGCCGCGTTTGCACATGGTTTGCACATAAATGGGTCTATGCGGCGCGCATGTTTTTTTGTCTGGCAGCGGTGGGCGGGGTTCCGCCGGCGCCCCGGGGGGCGCGCTGAGGGGGGTCGGCGCCCGCGCCTAGTATTTGCCAAACCCGCTCCCGCTCCTGCTCGTGCTCCTGCTTGTTGCCGTTGCTGCTGCTGCCGCTGCTGCGCTGCCACTCTCGCCCATTATGCACTGCGTGCTTGTGTGCTGGGTGCGTCGTCGCTCACCCCGTGCCTGCGTTGCATTGCCCGGTCCGTCCGTCCGTCCGCTGCGCCCCACCGGGGGGGGGCGCGCGGCCGGGGGCCTGGCCGCCTGGCCCGGGCGGCGCCCGATCGCGACGCCGGTCCTCTGGCTGGGGGCCAGCGAGCTGCATGCCGAGCGGCGGCGCGACCAGGCCATCCTTCGCGATGAAGGCTCGCTCGGAATCTCGGCGGCCCGCCGGGCCCTGGGGGCGAGGACAGGGCCCGGCAGCGTGGGTTTTACGAGGACTTGCGGCCGCGCCTTATAGACTTCTCCATGATAGTGGAGAAGGTGACTTCGCAATTTGCTTTGAGGGGGCGCCCGGCGCCCGATCCGCCGAAGACGCTCTGCGGACGACGGGGGTCGCAGGCGAGGGCCGCGACGCCCAGGCGTGGGACGTCGCCCGGATTTTGCGGCGCGCGCGACCGCGGCGGGCGCGCGCCTTGGCGGCTGCAGGCCTTCTCGCGGCCATCTGCCACAGAGGTTTCGCATCGCAGTTGCGCGGGCGCGTGGAGAGATGGATGGGCGGCGAAGACGCGTCGCCGGAGCTTGGCCTTGCGGGGGCCACCTCGCGCGCGGCAGCAGAGGTAGTTATTCGGGAGATTGGCGCCCAGCGGGATGCCGAGCTTTTCGCTCTTGTCTTCCGCGGGCAAGCGCGCCGCGCTCGCGGCCAGGTGGGCAGGGCCTCGAAAAAGGTTCACAAGAACGCTGGCTTCCAACAGGTCTTGGAGAACGTGGCGCTTCGCGCCGGTCAATGGCCCCTGTCGCTGCTCGCCAGATCGGCTGGCTCTTTCATGTTTCTCGCGCGGCGCCCAGCTCCGGGCGCGCGCGAGCCCCCGACGCCGCTCTGGCCCAAGCCGTCGCCGGGGTGCGCCTGAGGCCCGGGCGCGGAGAGCGGGTTCCAGCTGCCGCGCGGGGTCTCAGTGCCTGCCCAAAGTGCGCTTCACTGGCAGCTCTGGTCACTGGCTTCGATGCCTCGCGCGCCTGGTCAGAGGAGCCCCGCCGCATTTTCAAGGAGCTCGCACGCAAGTGGCGTCGAACAGCCGGGGGCCAGACACAGTCTGGCGCCCAGGGCCTCCCTCGCCTTTCGCAGGGTTCGGAGGAGCTTGGCGCGGCAGGCAACAGTCGCGTCCAGTTCGCGCATTAAGAGATTTCGAAGTTATTGAAGTTCGCCTCTTCTTGAATTCCATCTTCCCGCGTGGGCCGGGTGCGTTTGTTGTGGGCCCCCGGGGCGCGCTGCCCGCCTGGGGCCTGGCTGGCAGGGGCGCCGCTGAGGCGGGCGACGACGACGACGCCGACGAGGGCGGCGAAGCCCGGGAGCTGGGCGAGGCGGCCGGGCGAGCGGCGCGCGCGTGGCCCTGGAAGGGGCGGGCTGCGACGGCTGAGACAGCGCGCGCGGCCCCCCTTCCTCGCCCCTCCGCTTGCTCGTTTGGCGCGGTGCTTGTTTTCCTTTTTGGCGTCGGGTGGGCGTTGGGGGTCCGTCTGCGGGCCCAGCGCCGTGCCGGGGCGGCCGCGGCCTTCGGGGCCTTGGGCCCTGGGTCCGGGGGCCAGGCGGCGCGTGTCCACGAATGCCGCAGGAACCCCCTGGGCGCCTTTTTGGGCAGGCGTCGCAGGCCGCGTTGGTTCTCGTCGCCGTCGCCGTCGTCGTCGTTGCCGTCGTCGTCTTTGCGCGGCTATTACCCGCTGTCATTGTGCGCGTCTTTCGATTTCCTTAGAAGTTGTGCGTGCTCGCCGTATAAATTTCAAGCTAAACATGCACCGTGCGTTCTGGCCGCCGCCCCCCCCGCTCCGTGCCGCGGGCGCGCCGCGCGGGTGCCGCGTCGCGCTGGATTGCGCCCAGTTGTGGCGCCGAGCCCGTGCTGCTTGGTTCTGGCGCGGTGCCGTGCCGAGCCGTTTTGTGCCGCGTCTGTCCTCGAATGCCGTGTCGCGACTGCGCGGCGACTGCTTGCGCCGCCGGCCGTTTGCCGGGCTGTCCTCGGTTGGCCCGGGAGGGGGCGGGCGCCCCGCCCCTCCTCCGCCTCCTCCTCCTACTCTGGGGATAGGAAAGCGGCGCGGTGCAAAGGGGCGCGGTGCCATGGGATGGATCTGGCGAGGCCATCCATCGTGGCATCGCCATTTCCACGATTGGCACCGCGCCCTCTTATGCCGCAGCCCTTTCCGAACTCCCCCTCCTCCCCCCATTCCCCCCATCCACAATCATTCAATATGAATACTACTCTCCGCCTTCCCCTGATGACGGGTTGGGAGCGTTCGCCCCCCCCCCCCCCCGCGCATTGTTTTTTCGCACGCAGGATCCCCCGGAGTTGGGTTTTCGCCAGCATTTTGTCAATATGCTGCTCTCGCTGAGGCGCCGGCCTCATTTTCGGGCCCCGCTCGTTCCGAATCGTGCTCCCGCTGCAGCGCTGGCTTCATTTCCGTGATTCCGCTCGTTCCGAATCGTGCTGCCGCTGCTGCGCTGGCTTCATTTCCCTTGCTTCCGTTCGTTCCGAATCGTGCTCCCGCTGCAGCGCTGGCGTCATTTCTCATGCCATGCCACGGCATGCAATGCAATGCTAGGTTACGTTCCGCTGCGCGATGCCATGCCTTCAGCTGAAGCTGTGATATGCAGTGCTTAAGTGCCACATCGCGCTATGCCATGCTACGATTTGATCTTCAACGCCATGCTATGCAATCTTATGTTCGGGGCCGCTGTGCGATGCCATGCTTTGCGTTGCAAAGCCTTGTGGCGCAATTCTTCACTACGCCACGCCACGCCATGCTGCGACATACTGCGCTTTGCGGTGCCCTTCTACGCCATGCCATGCCGTGCTCTACAATGCATCGCGTACCCTTTCGGGGTCATTGCTCTGCTCGACCTCCGACTGCGCGAGTAGGGAGGGGATCTACGCCATGGTAAGGGATGGGGGGGGGAGGGGTAGGATGTCAGATATGACGCGAGCGCACCTAGCTTGTCCTTCCCCCTCCCCCGCCCCCTGAGCCCGCCCCCGGAAACGTCGCCCGTCGTGGGTCCGCCACTTCTTGCCGAGAGGCCGCAGCTCTTTGACATTGCATGTATCTCGCGCGTTGCTGTGAGGTGGCGCACGCTTGATTAATTGAAGCGGAGGTCGATGCACATCGGCGCAGTTGTTTGCCTGGGCTGCAAGGTTGTACGCGTTTGCCTTCGCGTGTCTTGAATCGCTGTTGTCCTCTCGCGTATTCCCATCGCTTCGCGTGGCCGCCGCCCCTGTGCCCCAGTGCCTCGGCGGGCTGCCGCCGCGCCCTGCCGCGCCGGGTTGCGTTGCGCTTGGGGCGGCGATGCCGTTGCGGGCTGCCCCTGGCTGTCCCCGCCTGGCGCCGCGCCGCTCGACTCTGCTGGGCTTCGCTTTCTATCCCCTTCCATGCAACTTCTCGCGCCGTCGGCCGTCTGTCGGGCAGCCCTCGGCTGGCCCGCCCTCCCACTCAACGTCTGCAGGCCGCGCCTTGCGTTCTGTCACGCGCGCGCTGCCCTACTCAGCCCGGCGCAGTTGTCGCCGCCGTTGCGCGGCATCTTCGATCGGGCGCGCAGCCTACCGCGGTCCCTGCCCCCCCCCCGCCAGGCCCTGCGTCGCGTGTATTTTTTATTGCTCCCCCGCGGCATCAAGAGCGCGACTGGGTGTGCCCGCGTGCTGTCGCCCGTGGGGAGGGCGTCGGCGCCGCCCAGTCGCGCTCGCCACATTGCCGCCTGGTCGGGGCTGCAGCGCCCAGCGCCAGAGAATGGCGAGGGGCCGTAGTCGTTCCCGGAAGCGGGGTCGCCGCCGCTGGTCGTCGTCTCGGAACCGCTGGAGCACCCCCAGCCGCCATGGGTGCCGCGCGGGCACGCAGTCGCCCAGTCGCCGCAGGCGCCGCGCCAGCCAGCGCAGCCTCAGCCCGGGCGGATCGCCGCCGCCCGTTCCTCCAGCGGGGGTTTTCGGCGAGGGCGGGCATGCCAGTGCAAGTGCTGCCTCAGTGCCTCTTTCTGCGCGGCTGCCGGTGGGATCGGCCCGTTGGGTTCTTCCGCGCATCCGTCTTGCGGCGCCCATTGGTGCGTCGGCGGAGGGCCGACCAGCCACGGTAGCTGCGCTGGCCGAACTCCATGCGGCGGCAGCGGGGGCGGCGGCGGCGGTTGCTGCGGAGCCCCCGGCTCGCGCTAGTGCCTGCGCGAGGCTGCGGGAGTTGGCGACTCGGCTGCCGTCGGGCGCCGATCGCGCGTGCTTGGTGGATTTGTTGTGGGTGTTCCTTGTGCCTCCACTGCAGTTGTGGATGACTTTCCTCCCCTGGCGCCTTTCGCGCCATCGCGTCATCTGAGCCAGAGTCGGCTTGCTCGCGGTGCGCTTGCCGCGCAAGTGCGCGCGTTAACTGCGCTTCTGGCAAGACCGCAGTTCTAGCCCTGTGCGGAAGCGCCCCGCCGGGGGATGTCGGTTGCGACCCGTGGTCTCTGCAGGCAATCTTAGGCGTCGTGTTTGATGGTGCTGTGTCATTCGCTTCTCTGATGAAGGCAATTATTGCCAGGGGGCAGAGTCTTTTTGAGAGTGTCCTCTGCGCGGGGGAGACGGGTGGCTTCGCCGTGCCTGTCCCGTGCGCAATGGTGCCAACGCGCGTTGGGTCGGCAATCTCGCATCCTGCCCCATTCCTCTTCTGCGCGGCCTGCGCGCAGTGGAAGCTCGATTCCATGCGGGCAGCATGGGCTCGCCGCCAGTTGGGCTGCGCCTGCGGCCCCCCACGTGCCGGCTGAGATTGCGCTTGCCCAGTGCGGCTGGCGCCTGCGGCTGGGGGCCAGAATTGTGGAACGCACCATCATGGCCTGCCCGCGCAATGCCCAGACAGGAGGGGCGCCCCGTCCGCGCCGCGTTGGACCTGGCGGCTTTCTCGCCCCCTATCCCGCGCGTCGCTGAATGCCTCCTCCTTGAGGGGCGGCCTCTGGGCGGAGTGCGGGCAGGCCCTGCGGTGCGCTGGGCCATTCCCCAGCAGTGTAAATATGGTTTGTCCGGCCCCCCGCGGCGGCGGCTTTCTCGGCGTCGCTCGAGCGGGCGGCCTCTGCAGTCTCGTCAGTTCTTGAGCGCCCTTACTCAGGCTTGTCATCTTCGCCTGCCCAGCCCCCCCTCGGAATTGCCTGGGTTCGGCCCGCCCGCGCGGCAGGTCATCCAGCTGCGGGGTGTTGTTCGCGCGTCAGGGCGTTGGCCGCCCCTGGCGCTCGGCGCTCCGACGGCGCCTCAACGCCTGGCGCGGTGCGCTGCGCGCGGGGCCGACGATGCTGACGCGCATCGCGCCCCCCTTCCAGGCCCCTCCAGCGCCCGGCCTCAGCTGGGCTCCGGTCAGCTTCGCGGTCGTCGCTTGCCCCCCCATGCCCCCTCTGCGCGCGCCCTCGCGCCGCGTCAACTTCCGCGGGGGGGGCTGCCTGAGGGGGCGCGCAGACTTGCAATGTAGCTGTCGCGACTTGCCGGGCGCAATTGGGTTGAGCCGAGCGCGCTCTTGTTGCGCGCGCTCTTTCTTCTCGTTGCTGCCTCTTTGCCGCCCCCATCGCTCTCGCCGACCTGTCGGGGGCGCGCCGCGCCCAGACCTCGCCCTTGCGCGATCGGGGGGGCAAGCTTGCCCCCGCCCTTTCTCTCGGGCAGGCGGGGCGTTCGCCGCGCCCTGGCGTCGCCCGGCGGACGGGGGGGGGGGGCTCGTTGACGTTCCACGGGGGGGGGGGCTCTGTGCGTTGAGGATGGCGGCGGTCATCCGGTGCCGGCTAGCGCGATAGCCGCTGGGAGCGCGCAGTCATGCGGATGCAGCCGCCAGGAGCGCGCCGCGTCAGCCCCGGCCGTCGAGTCCGCACATCCTGCCCCCGCCCTTTGCCCCCGCCCGCTCTCTGCATTTCCTTTCCCTTGTCTGGCTTCGCCCCCCCCCCCCCCCCCCCCCCGCATCCGCGGCGGCGAGCGCTGCCGTTTCGCCCGTCGGCCGAGGTCTGGGCAAGTGCCCCGCGCACTCGCCGCGTCTGGGCATTGGCCCTAGTAGGCTGGGGAGGGTGCGGAGCTCAGTCGGCCGGGGTGCCTCCCTCGCCCGTCGCCTCTGCTTGCCTTCTCCCCGCGGCGCCTGCAGCTGCGCCGCTGGCCAGGCCCCGGGGCGAAGCGCGGGCGCCCCTGCGCGCAAGGGCCCAGCGGCGGCCCGGACTGGCAAGCGCCCCCCATTCCGCGAGGGGCCCACGAGGGGGGCCGCAAGACCTCTGCCAAAGCGGGGCCACCTAGCGGGCCCCTCCACCGCCCGCAGCGCCCAGGTGAGGGCTGAGAAGGCCGCCGCGGGGGCCGACGGCGCGGCGCGCCGCGCCCGCGGGCGCGGGCGTGGGCACCGGACCGGACGTCGCCGCAAGCGGAGTGGAAATGAATGGAGAAACGGCGCCATGGCCCCAGCGGGGGTCAGTTTTCTGGATCCGAGCGTTTCTCCATCATTGTCGACCCGCCCCTAGCCCCTCCAACGTTTTCCCATGGTTCTTCCGTTTCTTCACTCAGCACAATCCATTACTGCTCCTTATGCTGCCGCTCCTCCTCCTCCTCCTCGCCAGATGTTTTTCCAGTGTAGGCGGCTCCCCTTTTTCGGATTGCCCATAACACGATAGGACCCCTTTTGCAGTGCCAGCTCCGCTGTGACACGCGTCGGCGGGTAAAGACAAATCAGCGCAATGGGAGGAGATGGGTGGTAGGGTTCAGTCGGGCATGTCCCTCTACAGGGGGAGGAGTATTCAAAACTAGTCACATAATAGTCGGGAAAATACTGTTTGATACTTTTTTGAATAGTTGTTGCTTGTCTGTTCAACTTCGATTTTGTTTGTGCTAAAACCATTATTCCAAGATCTGCCTGTAGGGGGACATGCCCGACCTCAGGGTACGGGGTAGGGTGCCAGATGATGGCGCGAACGCACCCAACCTGCCCATTATATCCCCATCCTGCTCTTCCTCCTCCTCCTCTTCCTCCTCCTCCTCCTCCACCTCCTCCTCCTCCTCCTCCTCCTCCTCCTCTTCCTCCTCCCCCTTCTCCTCCCCCTCCTTCTTCATCCACCACCTCCTCGTCCTCGTCCTCCTCCTCCTCCTCCTCCTCCTCGTCCTCCTCTTCCTCCTCATCCTCTCCTTCCTCTCCCTTCCGCCCTCTCCCTGCCCTTATTCGTCCTCGATCTTGTCCTCTTCCCTTCCCCCCCCCCATTCATCTCCCCTCCTCTCCCTTTTCCCTGCCCCTATTCACGCTCGATGTTATCCTCCTCCCTTCCCCCCACCCTCCTCTCCCGTCCGTTCCCTCCCTGCCCCGATTCGCCCTCGATCTTGTCCTGCTCCCTTTTCCCCCCCCCCTCCCCCCCCTCATCTCCCCCATACTCCCCACCCCTCTCTCAATCTCTCATCGTGTCGACCTCGACCCCGTCCCCTTCCCCACCCCCCTTTCTCTTCCTCCGTCCTCCTCGGCGGGGCTGGTGTCGAGCACCGAGGGCGAAGGACAGCTGCAACTCTCCGTTTTTTGTTGCGAATGGGACTCCAGTCCCTCGCGATGTGCCGCGAGGTACACATGCTCTCGCCATTTCTTACACCCTAAACCCTGCGATTGAGACTCCAGTCGCTCGCGATGCATAAGGAGCTACGAATTTCTGTGCCACCTCCTCCGCGGTGCTCTCCACCATGGGATCCAGACGGTCATTCGCAGTTGCGTGGCGTTGGACATCCCGTCGGCGCGGAGCTGTTGGAGCTTCGCATGCGAGGTACTGGCGAGACGTAGCAGCCACTGGACCCTTCACTGCTGGAGTGCTTCCGTTCGTCGTTTTCGACTGTGTTGGAAATCTGCGTGTAGCATGTGCCCCGACCAGTGGTTTTGCAAATTGTCATACTTACCTGCAGCCTGTGGTGGAGATGATCTTGCTGGCCGAAAATGGTTTCCGTCTGCCACAGGTGACCCATCTCCTCGCGTAGTTCCCGCCGCCGAGTCACGAGCAATTCGTCCAAGTTGTGGCGGAGCCGAAGGTCATGGAGAAGGAGTGGCCAAATCGGCTTGCCCACCTTCCTGTTTTGCAAACACCTCCCATCGATCGTGCCAATCGTCGTCGTTGCTCCTCTTCTCAGTATGTGGACTGCCCCACCCCGCCTCTCGAGGAGGGGTCGTGTAATGTGTCAGCAGAGATTCATCATGCGTGACGTCGGAGCCGACGGACTCCTGCTTCTTGTGCAACGCTGCGATCGTCTCCCCTGAACGTATTATCCCTGCATTCGCGCCATTCCGCTGCAACGCCGTGGGTTTCACTTGCCACTGCGTCTACTTCTAGAGCGACACTTCTTGCTCCTGGACCGTGACATGCGTACCCCGGCGCTTGCCACGTACACTCACCCCAGCCACGCGAACGAGATCCTCGTCTGGCGCGGCCTTGCACTGATCGACTTCGTTGCCTTCGGGTGGGGCTTGGGAATTTGGGCGCTTGCGAGCATGCAGTCAAAAACCTTAAGAAGGACGCGCGACTTTGCTCAGGGTACCCTTGCGTGCTTGCTCTTCCTTGCTCTTGCGTCCTTGAGGTTTTCGTCGTCCGCCGCCCCAAAAATCTCAACTTTGGCTTCCAAGGGTCTTGCGTCCTTACCGCGCGTCCTTATTAGGGTTTTTGACTGTACTCGGGCGTCGACGTAACATGGCCGTCGACCACCTGCATCGAGTCCCCGCAGAAGTTGTTCATTTCTCCCTGTCCTTCCTCCTGTCGTCTCCAGCCCTCTGCCGCTGCGTTCCCCCCCCGCCCTGCACTGTTGCGCAGCCTCGGACTCTCGCGAGGACGCCTCGCTCACAGCGGCGCTCTCGTCACAGTCAAAGTAGAACAAAATCGCAAAAACACCCAGACCCCGACAATTGGCGTTTACGAAATGGCCCTGGGCGTTCACTGAACAGCCCTGCACTGTTCGATTCCTTCCTTGGGTGCGTTCACCAAAAGGCCTCGCTTGTCGGGGTGCCTCTTCTGGGGGTGGATGCCCTCCTCTCTACACAAGCCCGCCCCCCCTGCCCAGCGCCGCATGGCAACACGCGCGCGCCCTCCCAAGACGCAGAGGCACTCGTGCCACAGCTCGCCCGAGCCGCTCGCCGCCGCCGCCTCTGCCGCCTCTGGCCCCGTCCCGCCTTTTTGGTAGACTTTTGGCAGAGCAGCTTTTTGGCAGACTTCGGGCGTTGCTAGAAGTGCCCCTGGCCCACTAGGGCCCCAGGATTTCCAAGGAGGCCCCCACGGCCTCCAGCGCACCCCTCGCGAGGCCCAGAGGGCCCCAGGGGCTGCAAAATTGAGCGAAAAGCTGGGGGCACCTCGGGCCAGGGGCCCCTTTAGCAACCCGCGAAGTCTCTGTCATACCACCTCTGGCTTACAGCGCGCGCCGCTGTGAGGCGCCGCTGCTTGGTCGAGCCTCATGCGTTCTCCACGCAGCGCGTCTCTGGTTTCCATCTGTGCCGGTCGCGGGCTCGGTCCATGATGTGCGCTGGCTGTTGGAGCGCTCTGTGGCAGCACTGACGCGTGAGTGATCGTGTCATCCGCCTCGCCTCGCGGCGAACGCAGCGAACCCGCCTCGCGCGCCCGCCTCGCAGCCGCCCGCCTCTCGCGCCCGCCTCGCGGCCCCGCCTCGCGGCCCCGCCTCGCGGCCCTGCGCGGGGCCGCGGCCGCGCCCGTTTGGTGCCGCCCGCGGTCGTGCGCTTTGGCGCTGCGCGCGGCGGGGCGTTCGCCGCCCCCTCGTGCAGGAGAGGCTTCGAGCCAAGCTGAAGGGGCCCAGGGGCACACAAATAAAGAGACGCGCATCCCAGGATTACCCATATGTTCTTATGTTTTCTGGGTTTTCGTCTTCCCCACCCACTTCCCATATTTCCCCATCTTTTCCTGGGAATCGACGATAACTTCTGTCTGTGTTTTGTTCCCTCCTGACTTGTGGCAAGAATCCCCTTCGGGGGGTTCTGAAGGTGCCCCTGGCCCAAGGTGCCCCGAGCTGCTCGCTCCACTGGAGCCCCTCTGGGGTTGGGGCTCCCTGGGCCGCCGTGAGGGGTGCCCTGGAGGCTGCGGGGGCCTCCTTGGACATCCTGGGGGCACCGTGGGCCAGGGGTACCTTTGGCAACGCCCGAGTCCCCCCCCCCCTCCTCCGTCCCAGGTCCCCCGAGGCCGCGCTGCCCTCGCAGCGCCCCGCGAGGGTGCTGCGGCACTGCCGACGAGGCCCGCAGAAGACCACCCCCCTCGGGGCACGGGCAGCCCGTGCCCGCGTGGTGCCGGCGGGCGTTTCGCCGGAGGCTCCCGCACAGCTAGTGCAGGAGCCACGTTCTGGCCCCAAGCTGCTCGTGGCGGAAGCCCTCCGCCCCTGAGTGCTCGCCCTCCGCTCTCCCCCGCGGCCGCCTTGCCCTTCTTTTTTGCCCTCGTCCTGCATGCCGGCCAATTCGCTTTGTAGTGTCCCATGCATCACTCGACTACACGTAAGAGTGACCCTTCGCCGGAGTGACCTTTGGTGCGCGCTCACTGGGTCCTCCGATCGCCGCGCTCGGTGCGAAGCGTCTTGCGCGCTTGTGTTTGGCCTCCTCGCGCCCCCCAAAAAGCCCACCAAAGGTCACTTTTGCCCAGGGTCACTCTTATGTGCAGCCAAATCACTGCCACGCTTGAGCGGATGGTCCCGCCTCGCTGCCGACGGAAAACATGTTCTTGCCCCGATGCTGGCTACGTTTTGCGTCCGGACGGCCACGAACTTTTCTGTCAGCATGAGCTGTTTGTGCACAGCGACCGTCCTCTCACCCTTCTCACATGGCCACGACCCCTGGCCTTTGGAGCACACCACGGTGCACACGGCCACGCTCTCTCCCCGGTCGCACCTATGAGTCTACAGGGACACATGGGAGTGCGCGTCTTCACTAGCCGACCTCTCGATAAAATGAGACGATGTTTTCAACGTGGCAATGGCCCCCGAGGAGTGCGCGTCTTCACCAGCCGACCTCCTCCTCCTCGGCTCGCCTCTTCACCCTCTGCCGCTATCGGGGCGCTCTCTGCCGGGGTACTCTGGCCGCAACGGGGGGCCTCGAGGGCTCGACCCTTTCCCCTCCTCCCCCCTTGCCCAGTTACCCCTCCTCCCGGTCCTCCAATGTCCTCCCCCCCCTGCGTACCTCCTCCCCTCACGCCCTCCATTCTCCCCCCTCTCGCAGGCTGCATTGATGTGACCATGCCGTGGGGAGGATAAGGCTGAGGATGAGGAGAAGGAGGAGGAGAAGGACGAGGAGGAGGAGGAGGAGGAGGAAGAAGCAGGGGTGGCCAGGCAGGACAGGAGGAACCTGGATCCCTCCCTCCTGTAAGATGCAGCTCCTGGGAGATTAAACTCTGCATCGGCGCTGGTATTTTCGCGGTCGGTAACAGGTTGAATCTAGGCAAGTCCGGCTTAGTCCCGCTTCATCCCGCTTAATACGGCTCGATTATGCTGAATATTGGGCTTCATCGGGCCTGATCCGGTGAAGTGGCTTCTCAATCTGGCTTCACCGCCCTCGATCGTTCCAACGAAGACCTCCCAGGAGTTGCCTCCTGTGCGATGCCATGCTTTGCGATGTGACGCTTTGTGATGCGATGCTACACTACGCAATGCCAAGTTATGCTATGACATGCTCTGCTCTGCCGCGCTCTTCGACAACATGCTATGCCGTTCTTTACCATGCATCGCAAACCCTCTCTGGACCAGTGCCTTGCTCGACGCCAGCATGTGCGCGCAGAGAGGGGATCTGCGCCATGGTAAGGGCCGGGAGGGAGGGGCATGACGACAGATCTGACGCGAGCGCACCCAGCTTGCCTCCTCCCCCTCTCCCCTTCTCCCCCCCTCCCCCCCTCTCCCCTCTCCCTCCTCCGCAATTACTCAATATGAATACTACCCTCCCTCTTCCCCTGATGACGTGCTGGGAGTGTTCGCCCCCCCCGCGTCCTGCTTTTTTACACACAGGATTCCTGGGAGTTGGGTTTTCGTTTGCATTTTTTTCAAAATGCTGCTCTCGCTGAGGCGCCGGCCTCATTTTCGGGCCCCGCTCGTTCCGAATCGTGCTCCCGATGCAGCGCTGGCCTCATTTCCGTGCTTCCGCTCGTTCCGAATCGTGTTCCCGCTGCAGCGCTGGCCTTATTTCCGCGCTTCCGCTCGTTTCGACTCGTGCTCCCGCTGCAGCGCTGGCGTCATTTCCCGTGCCAGCCACGGCATGCGATGCAATGCTAGGTTGATACTACGCTTTGCGGTGCTCTTCTACGCCATGCCATGCCGTGATCTACAATGCATCGCGTACCCTTTCGGGATCATTGCCCTGCTCGACATCCGACTGTGCGAGTAGAGAGGGGATCTGCGCCACGGTAAGGGCCAGGATGGAGGGGTAGGATGTCAGATATGACGCGAGCGCACCTAGCTTGCCCTCTCCCCCCTCCCCCTTTCCCTCCTCCCCTCTCCTTCCTCCCCACTGAGAATATTAGGTTCGCAGTAGCAGCAGTGTTCAGACAAGAGGTTTGATCATGTGTAGTATCTGTTCGACCGTAATACATCAGGGCTCAGGGTTTGCGCATCTAGGAACCATCAAACACTTCAGTTTGGTAGCGGTGCTGGAGATTCAGTTCCTTCTCCAGCCTGCCCCTCCATCCGGGCAGCGGCACGCGATAGCGACGCCCGCGCGCCGCCAGGCACGCAACCTCGTCTCGGCGAAGTACAGCAAGCAGGTACTGAAGTTCCCGCGAGAGCGCAGCACGTTCGGCATCACGAAGTGATTCATCTACATCCTGACCTTCATACAGCTCCTCTTTGTCGGCGCCAAGTCTGACGCTCACGACATCCATTCCCTCTTCGCCGAGACAGCGATCATGGCGGCAGGAGGCGCAGACTGGAAGCTCCCGACCTCGTTGCCAGAGTTCACCAGATATGTTCCTCCCGGCTGGAAGCCGGGGCTGCCCGACTACAGTTTCAAGCAGTTCCTGGAACGCTTACATCTATGGTGGCGCATCACTCCAGTACAGGAAGAGGAGGCTGGCCCGCTGATAGCCAGTCGACTCCTGGATCAAGCTTTCGATGTGGCCATGCAGGTGAACGTAATACGCACTGGACAAAAAAACCTTGGAGATGCAGCTCTCGCCCTCGGCAAGCAGGACCAACAAGTCGACGGCGTCGGCGCTGTGATCATAGAGGCCGACCCGTCAGGTGTGGCCCATCTCATTCAACGGTTGACGGACGCCTTCGAGATTCATGATCAAGATCGGCAGGGCGAAAAATTAGACGCATTCTGGGACGCACGCCGAGGATCGACCAGCCTCCAGGACTACCTCCTGAAGTTCAAGCAGCGGTACCAGGAGGCTGAGAGAAGGCAGGTCTCTCGCTCAACACAGTCGGCCTCGCGCGCCTTCTGTTCAAGTGGAGCGGGCTCCTTGCCCGTAGGAGTCCGGGCATCAAGCTACAGTTCAACGGCGATCTCAATCGATTCAATGACATATACAGCATGATCAGTGGGATAGCCAAGCAAGAAATGGCAACGGGATCACATCATCACGAACATTATGGATATTACGGAACACACGAAGACACGGAGCTGAACGACGACGACTACAACTTGACCTACTACCAGGACCAGGACGAGGGCAACGATTACACAGATGTTGTATTCGATGAAGACACTGACCTACATTACAGAGAACATGCTACGGAAAATGGCGAGTGGACATATGGCGCATACGACAGTTTCTGGGATTGGTATGACAGTTCTGAGATCGAGGCTTACCTCGGCGAATTGGATTTGGAAGAAGCATATCAGATGAGCGGCTTTCGACCCAAATGGAGATTCGGCGGCAGACGCAAAGGCAAGGAAAAGGA
Source organism: Prorocentrum cordatum (assembly GCA_963575745.1). Classification (NCBI taxonomy): domain Eukaryota; class Dinophyceae; order Prorocentrales; family Prorocentraceae; genus Prorocentrum; species Prorocentrum cordatum. The sequence continues at coordinate 76,449 of CAUYUJ010015567.1, read as the reverse complement.
CGTTTCCGCAGCCAGGGTCGAGGTCGTGGTAGCAAAGGACGAGGACGAGGACACAAAGGCAAAGGACGTGACGATGGACGATACACGACAGAGGCCAACTATGGCGGCAAGAACTACGGCAGCAAGAACTACGGCGGCGGCTAGAGCAAGAGCAGGGGAGATGGCAAGGGCTGCATCATCTGCGGCTCCAAAGTGGCATCGCGATCACGACTGTCCAGCAAAGCAGCGAGGACAGAAGGGCGATGACGGCAAGTCCTCCGGCAGTGGCTTCGCGCTGCGCCACTACAGTGGACATCGCGCCGAGGACGCACCTGGAGTTTCTCTTGCAGCAGGACATCATGATCGACATACTTCAGCGTGGTTTCAGACAGAAGCTCCTGAACGAACGCCGCCGTGGAACAACAATGCCATCTCAGACGACAGCCCCTCAGTTGACTCTTGGAGCATGGTATCTACTGCACGTCCGCCGGGCTCCTGGCGTGACGCTGACGATCGGCCTCCACCGGTCAAGACCAGCCTCAGCGACATGATGCAACGCACGAACATATCGAGCAACAATGGACGCCCAGGTCTTCCTCCATCAACCAATCGAGCTGATGGATTCCAACTGCCCGAGCGACCTGCACGCGATCCTGGTGACATCGCGCCCCAGAACGACATCCTCAACAGCTCGGACCACTCAGCTGTGAAAGCCACAAAGGGATCTCTCTCAGATCTGTGGGCTCCGAGCACCAACCTCTTCGCCATCAACTACGGCATCAAGACCGACGACGACTGCGCGATCCTCATGACGAGCGTGCGCGGAAAGCAGCGACTGGGTCTCATCGTCGACCCAGGTGCGGCGAAGGGTCTCGGCGGCGCGGACGCCGTTCGGGAGATATGCGAACTTCTCCTCTGGCCCAGGAATTAGGACATCAGCGTCAGGAACTCAGGCTCCAAGGTCTCGGTCATCGACGGAAATCCTAGCGCCTCACTTGGCCTGGGCACGATTCCTCTCAACTTGAAACCAATGCCCAGGAGTACCTTCACGATGGATCTACTTGGTGGATCTGGATCGAGATGCCCATGTCTTTTGCCCAGCGAGTCCATCATTGAACATGCCGGGTCAATGTGTGCGAACATCTTACCAAACAAAGACGGCGCGCTGGTCATCAGTCATTTGGGGGCCATGGGCAAGAAAGTGGCTCCCACCACCTTCCTTCGCATCCTGTATACCGACTCGGGACGCTACCCTCTGCCGATTGACGATCCCTCGGCCAACGCTGGCGAGGAAGCAGCAGCACTTCGCCAGGCAGTCAACGACTACATGGATTTCATCTTCGACACGCAGACCCTTTCCAGGACAAGCGTCACCACCGCATTGCAGTGCGACGCAGAGAACGAGTCGTTTGCCGGACAGCCTCGAATCCTCACCGGGTGCTCCTCGAGCCCGTGTGAGATCGCGTCGGCCACGTTAGCTGCTGGACAGCCTCGAACTCTCGCCGGGTGCTCCTCGAGCCCGTGTGAGACCGCGTCGGCCACGTTGGCTGCTGGACCGCCTCGAACTCTCGCCGGGTGCTCCTCGAGCCCGAGCGAGCACAAGTCGGCCACGTTATTTGCTAGACAGACTCGAATGACTCGAGAAGACATGACTCGGGATACTGGCAAAAGCAAGCAGCGTGAGATGACCGCGCAGACAGATGCGAACAAGCTGACCTTCAGCGGCGATACTTCAGAAAGTAGAATGAGACTGAGAGATACACGTGCGGACGATAAGAGTGGAGGTCAGCAACAGCAGCAGATGCGCACGCCAACACCTACACGATTCTTGCCAAAAAGAACATGCCGAGCATTTTACCCGCGCTGGGCCTCTTTCGAGCATGGACCCAGGTGGACAGGAAAGAATGCATGGCCTCTCGATGCTGATGGAGACGATGTTCGGCTACTGGAGAAGAAATATCAGGCTCTCCCCGAGAAGTTCTATCATCAGAGTCAGTTGCCCATCGTCGCACCCATCCAGGCCATGAAGTGGATAGAACACATGCAGGACTTCAAGATTCACTTCCAGGAAAGAATGGCTGGAAGCGGACGTCTATCATCGAGATGCTCGAAGCTCGGCCTACAGAGCTTTCCCGGTCGACTACCGATACGGCTGGAATTTGGCGGATCCAGAACACCAGGGTCTACTCACGGCGGTCAGGGGGGCACTGGGCATTGCGGTGGCTTGGTGGGCTCCTGCCTGTACGCCGTGGCCTCGGGCTTCTCGAGGTGATGCTGAGAAGCGCGAGGCCGAACGCGAAGCCCAGCGTCCTACACTCGCCTGGTGCGTCCCAGATATTCAAGCTGGACAGCGACGCGATGAGCATGCAGTGGCCGAGAACCCAAACACCAGCGATATCTGGGATAAGCCGGACCTTATTTTACTATCTGGACTTGGCCTACGGCAGCATGTTGGCGATCACTGTCCATTCTGCGCAGTCAATGAAGACGGTGAGCCCATCCGCAAGAGAACAAGGTACCTGAGCACCTTTGGCATCAGAAGCGCAGCTAGACATTGCAGATGTAAGGTTCCACATGGGCTGCTTGTTTGACACAGCGGCGGAGTCCACAAGACAGCACGCGCAGCAGTATATCCCAAGTTGTTGCGCGACGCTATTGGCAAAGACATCGTGGAAGCTGTGGGCAGCACAGCCTCTACTTACTTTCAGGATGCCGACAACGACCTCAGCCTGGTTTTTTGGAGCTGTCCTCGGTGCAAACACGGAACCGAGACAGAATTGCTTCACTCTCGTGTGCCAGGACAATGCAAAATGTCCAGCACTAAGGTTCCTAAGCTTCCACCTGCACCAGCGCCAGTTCCTCCAGCACAGGCTGCGGACTCCGAGGATGACCGACCTCCAGAGCCTGGACCTGCTACTGCTGAACCTCAGGCTGCGGATGTACCTGACGACGTTCACGATCCCGACGGGCCAGCAGTTCAGCCACTACAGCAGGTGCCTCTGGAGCCCGATCTGGAAGGTGACGCAGACAAGACTCCAGCGGTAGAAGCTGCTGACGGGTCAACTCCCGACAGCAAGGTGCCAGTCGCTCCAGAAGAACCCAAGAGCGCCAAGAAGGAATGGTACGAGGTGAAGCCGAGTTTCAACCAATCGAATCTGTTGAATCGGCTGAAGGCGGCAGCCGACAAGAAGGATAAGAAAGAGTGTATCCGCTGTCTTCTCGGACTTCATGTTCGTTCTTGGCATGCCTCAGTACCCGACATGGCCATCTTACTCAGACAGGGCGAGTGCTGGAGTCCATGGATGGCACGAATCTTGGCTCTCATTCCCAAGGCGTGCAAGGACTGCAGAGACTACCTTCCGCCGGCTACGAAGCCACAGGTGGGCAACGCGATGGTGGTCTACTTCAACCACCGGATCCAGATGGACCTCTTTTTTCAGTGGGATGAGTGCTTCATACTGATCATCGATGAGTATAGCAAGTACAGGGTAGCGGACTTTCTCAAGGACCGCGCAGCTCAAGAAATATTGTCGACGGTGCTTCGAACATGGATCAGATATTTCGGCCCTCCGTCACGATTGATATTGGATCAAGAAGGCGGCATGATGTCGGAGTTGGCCTCAAGGATGTGTGACAAGTTCCATATCAGACGACAGTGCGCAGGCACCGACGATCACACCATGACAGGTCTGGTCGAGCGATGGGTCTCTCTGGTCAGGCTATGTTCACTTAAGCTCAGGAAGAGTTGCCAGTCTCAGGGCCTGCAGGTGACGAATGCGAATATTGTTCAAGAAGCGGCTATGGATTCCAACTCTCCTGTTTCCTACGGATGTCAGACAGCAAACCAAGTTGTGCTGGGCCTCACTCCGAGAGATTACTACGACACGGAAGCCACCACGCTCGACTCAGTCACTCCTGCAGGCGACAGCTGCCCCGATCCGTTCGAGTCCGCACTGCGTCTCAGGACGCAGGCCAAGATCGCCATGGCCAAGAGTCTCGTGGAGGAACGTATCGCGAGATGCAACAGGACACGACAGCAGCAGACTCTTCCAGGGCAGCGGCTTCAACCAGGTGAACCAGTTGATATTCATCGAGTACCAGAGCGAAAGGATCAGTGTGGATGGCGAGGACCAGCTGAACTGGCCAAGCTCACTCAAGGAACTGGCATCGTGGTGTGGAACGGCATTCCCTACATTCTACCTACACGACATATACGGCGACATGCTATAAACATCGAGGAGATGAAGATCGACGGCGGCAACCACTTCGTATACCTACTCAAAGGAGTCGAGGAGGTGTCGGATCTGGTCAAGCTCACGGACCTCGTTGACGGCACAGCATATGGCCAGTTCACGAGGATTGGCATAATATTCGACGGCAATACCATGACATGCTCTCCTCCAGCTCCTCAGCTGCGACTTGTCATGCACTGTGCACTCTGCTTGAAGCTCTACCAGCAGGTCTTCCGCCTCAAAAGTATTAACGGCATTTTGTATGGCACTTCGGTCAGACGAATACCAGCTCTCGAGCGAATGCATCACGGACTACTAGTGACATGGTCTCGCCCCAATCACGTGCGCTACTTGGCGCGCGAAGTACGGCCAGACAGGGGAATCAACATCGGCGACTACTCCAAGGACAGTTGGGGCAATACGTCATTTTTCCTTATGTATCGTACCGAGCTCCCGGTGAACCCCTACCTCGACGACTACGAGATTCCGGACATCAATGATCTGAGCCACATCGAGGCATGGCCTGAAAGTATGCGGGACATCGGGCAGGACATCCGGGACATGGTGAGCCTACTACCTGGAGACGGTGACGGGGAATATTCAAGTCTCTCCTACTCGCCAGATGCCAGCGGTAGACCGGTATCACAAAAAGGATTCTCTGACGAATGCGATTTCCATGCCTCAGGACTTCGATGCCGCGCGGTCGGTGGCAACGCCATCAAGAATTACGGCGACGGAAAGAAGCAAGGGCGAGAACCCTTCATTTCCTGAAGAATCTGACCGAACTCCTCAACGGAGAAATCCTCAGACAGTTGCAAGCTTCAAGACACGGGAGTCCGTCAGGACGGACACTTCAGCCGATGCAGCACATAATATGTCAGGACGACCGTCCTCTCAGATGTTGAATCCAGCGGCGACCTCTCCGAGATCCGTGCCAATCTCAATCGCAGCACTTCCAGTGCGGTCACGCTTGCACAGGCCTCTGGGTGCGCCGACCTCCTCATCAGCAGCACCACCAACGACATCAATATCAAACGTCAATATGGACACTTCCGAGCTCGACCTGACTAAGGCCATTGGCGACATAATGCCAGACATTCAGGTTCCTCAGGCTCATCAACACCCAGACGCAGCTCAGCAGCCTCAAGAGCTCGACCTGTCCAAGACTATCTGTGATGTGTCTCCTGAAGTACCAGCTCGTCAACCGGAACAGCCCCAGGAGTTGGATCTGTCAAAGGAGCTGAGCGACCTGCTACCAAGTGTTCCTGTACCTGAGGCAGCGGCACCCGCAGAGCTGGATCTCTCTAAAGCTCTCAGCGAATTGCTGCCAGACATTCCAGCGTCATCAGATTCTCCACGAGATGCAGCAGCGCCAGAAGCACGACTAGCTCAGAAGAGAGAACATGGAGAACTCAGTCCTGGAATCTCTACATCTATGGAACAGCCAGCATCGCGGCCATATGCGGGATCCTCTCCAGTTCCGACGACTGAACAAGCAAACGCATCACTACCCATCGTGGAAGCAGATCGTGACCACGAACAGCATGAGCAGCAAGGAGTCAGCACAGAGGACTGGAATCAATTACAGGATTTGCCAGCCGAACATCCAGTACCTATCGAGTTACCACTGCAGGTTGGCTTACCAGCAGCCGATCCACTTCCAGATGATGGAGAAGATCTTTATGCCAGGGGCAACATCTCCAAGAGCTGCATGGACCTGCCGGCTGACGATACGAGTTATCTTGCAGAAGGTCGAGAATCATATCGATCGGATCCCGTGATACAAGTGATTGAACAACAGCGTCAGGCAATTTACTTTGCCGACCAGATAGGTCATCTGCAGGACGTCTCCGAGGTGAATCTACCGTGGAATCGGTCACAGTCAGCGTGGGTAAGCTCAGGCCCATGGCCAAGGAGCCAATGCTTCCTATTCGACCTCAAGACTGGCGAGGCCGTGATCTATGCGGCCCAGGCGGACGGCAACCTCACCGAGCAAGAGATTCACGATAATTGGGACTTGGTCGAGGCATCAGATCGAGCAGAACTGACGGCGTTCGTGAACCACTCGGTCTTCTCATGTGCTGCGATCAAGAACCTGGACTCCAACAATATTATTGGCGCTGGCTGGGTACGACGTTGGAAGCTCAACCAGAAGACGAAGTGCTGGGAAGAGCCGACACTGTGGTCGTGGCTTCTTGGACTCACAAAAGCATCAGATACCACGGCATTCCAGCACCGCCTCGAGGATCAGCCAAAAGCTTGTGGTAAGCATGGCACAGTGTCACACCTCGACTGACCTGGAGAGTTGGGATATTGCCACTGCTTTCCTCCAAGGCTTGTATTTGGAGGAATTGAGGGAGATATCGCGGGAACTTAAGCTGTCATGTACTACCGTCAGGAAGGTCTATCTCAATCCACTGGCGAACGTATGGCGACATCTTGCAGCCATCGACGACAGCCCCGTGATAGTGCAGCCTGTAAACTATGGTTTCTTCATTCTGGAGCTTCTCAAGCCTATGTATGGGCTGGTCGATGCACCGCATCTGTGGCAGATCGCGCTGACGCTCTATCTCGTCTCTCACCTCGAGGCCCGAATGAGCTTGTGGGACGACAACTTCGTCTACTGGACGGTGGAGGACCTGGACACGTTACGACGACAGCATCCTCACGCGGCACGAGAGCGTGGCGTTTCAGAGAGCATGCTAGTGGGAATGACGGACAAGTTGGCGGCATGTCTCTTTATTCACGTGGGCGACCTTCTTCCTCAGGCTCGCCAGCAGATATTGAATTTCCCCCGAGGCTTGTTGGAGAAGAAGTGTGGCGCAGTGAAGCGACAGAAGCTACCCTTTCACACATAATGGAGCTCAATACAGCAGGTTGGCCAATGACGCAATAGTGATTCAGCAGCTGGACTATCTCAAGAACATCAAGCCATGTGAGATCCCGAGCTTGAATGACGACAAGTTGGTCTCAGCAGAATACGCTCACGGTTCCAGGAGTATCTTGACCAGTATGTTGTTCTTGTACCAATGTAATGTGCATGTCTTGACAGAGGTCACAAAGTTGCAGGGTTTCAACGGTGAGCCGAAGGTGATGCACTTGAAGCGAGCAAATGCGGTCTTGAAGAAAGCTCAGAATGACAACCAGCTTTTAGGTCTTCACTTCCCTCGTCTCGACGGACCCGACTGTCTCGATTGGCGATGCAACTCATACAACGAAGACGAGTGCGTATTCTCAAGAGGGCCAAGTGATTTTATTGATGCAGGACAAGCCGATGATATTGCAGTCCAAGACGGACATTCTGGATAATAATGTGAACTTGAGTGGATTTTGTCACCCGATGGCTATTCTTTCCAACAAGGCAAAGAAGGTAGCTCACTCCAGGAGTATGGGGGAAAAGAACTGTGCTCTAAGTGTTGTGAACAACGCTCAGATGATAGCTCTCCGCATCACAGAGATGCAGATGGAACAACGTTTATCTCAACAAGATCAGATCAAAGCCATGATGAACATCATTGAGACAGGTGCTTATGAGCTGGCCGTGGACCACCTCACGGACTGCAGGGACGTGTTCGAATTAGTGACTGGATTGAAAGGAGTACCTCAGGATAAACAACAATGGCTACCGGTGATGGCACTACGAGAAGAACGTATCACTACAAAGGTCAGGTGGGCTATTCATGTGCCCACAGGGATGATGGTGGCAGATGCTATGACAACACCAGGAGTTTTCAGACAGATGATGAGAATGCTAACGACCGGAAATCTGGAAATGACCTTGGTGGACAAAAAAGTGTCAGCACGGCGTATTTCACACAGACCGACTACTTACTCAGAAGGTGACTTGGAAAGTATCTTCAAGTTTGACTACATGGAGAACATCATCCAGGAGAACAGCCTGGACATCACTCTGGAGGACACCCAGGACAGCTGCGACTACGACATCCAGAAGAACAGCTTCATGAACTGTGAGGCCTGCCGTCGTGGCCACTGTTTCTCTCTCTCTCTCTCTCTCTCCTCCTAGTTTTTTGTTTTCCTCTCTCTCTCTCTCTTTCTCTCTTTCTCTCTCTCGAGTTGGTGCAGGTGTTCAATTTTTTCTTTTCTTTTCATTTCCCTTGTATTATACACACATACGCGTTTTAGTGCAGAGAACCTCTTAGAAACTAGAACGAGACTGAGAATATTAGGTTCGCAGTAGCAGCAGTGTTCAGACAAGAGGTTTGATCATGTGTAGTCTCTGTTCGACCGTAATACATCAGGGCTCAGGGTTTGTGCACTTAGAAACCATCAAACATTTCAGTCTCCCCCTCCCCCCCTCGCCCCTCCCCCCCTCTCCCCTCTCCCCCTCCTCCCCCCCTTCCCCCCCGGGATCCCTCTCGCCTGCCCCCGCGCCGGCGCTGGCGCACGGCGCGCCTCGCCCACAGTGCTGCGGCGGGGCCCGCCCGACGCGGCGCCGCCGGCCTGGCGTGGCGCCTCTGCCCCCGCATGGCCGTCGGCGCCGCCGCGGCGGTGACGGGGACGCGGCTAGGCGGGAGCCCGGCGGGCGCCCAACGCCCTCCCTCGGGCCGGGCGAAAGGGGGGGAATTGGGAAAGGGGGGGTTGCGACAGTTGCTGCCTGCAGCTGGTTTCGGCGTCGCCGAGGGGCCCATTCCTCGGTACATGGCCGCCTCCGGCGCCGGTAGGCGCTGGGAAAATCAGCTACGTGAGCTGATTCTCAACCCCCCCTTTGCTAATTATCACCCCCCTTTTTCCCCGACCCGACCCCCCCGACTCGCCAGGGGGAAAACCCAGGCACGGTCGCGTCGAACAACAAAAATCGGCTATAGACGTAAGAGTGACCTTTCGCCGGAGTGGCCTTTGGTGCGGGCACAGATGGATCCCCAGACGGCCAAAAAAACGAGGCAGTAGCAGCGGCTCGCGCGCCCAGGTTCGGTTCCCCCGCGGCCCCCCAAAAGCCGCGCACCAAGGGTCACTCTTGCCCAGGGTCGCTCCTGCGTGCAGCCGAAAGAAGCAGGACGAGCAGTGTTTCGCTGACTTCTGCCAGCCCCCGGGAGCGTGAAACAAAAACGAGTGAGGATATGAAAAGCCGGCCCTGGGGAAAAGGGTCTGGGCTTCCAGGGATGCCGCCCGGAAGAAATCAGGAGGGAGAGAAACACACAGACACAATCAATCCTCGAGTCCCCGGAAAATATGGGAAAAGATGGGAAGTGGGAGGGAAGACAGAAACCCAGAAAACATTTGGAAGATATGGGGAATCCTGTTCTTTGTGTGTATTTATTTCTGTGTCCCAGGGCCCCTTCACTGGGGAAAGGGGTCCTGGGCTTCCGGGGATGCCGCCCGGCAGAAAGCAGGGCCCCGCAGGTCTGGGAGCGGGTCCCGCGGTCTTGCTCTCGGAAGTTGGAGCCATCTTGAGGCTCTCTTGGGGTTCTCTCGGGGCCCTCTTTCGGTCCCTCCTGGAGCTCTTTCTTGGGGCTCTCTTGAGGGCCTCTTAGGGCCTTCTTGGAGCCCTCTTTTGGCTCTTTTGGGGCGTCTTGGGGCCCTTTTGGGACTCTCTTGGGGCTTTTGGGGGGAGGAAGATTTCATCCGGGGGGGAAGGCCCCAGAGTCCAGGGCCCGTTTCTCAGGCGTCTGCACGCCCGAAAAGGGGTATAGAAAGCATGGACACAGTGCCCAGCAGCAGTGCCTGCTCATTTTGAGCAGGACTCGCTGTCCGCGCAGCCGCGGCCCGTGTCCACTTGAGGCAGGAGGCCGCCTGCCCACCAGCGGCCGCTGCCGGTTTGGGACAGCATTTGTGGTTGGGCATTGTGCCCATGTTTTCCATACCCATTTCGGGCATCCCAAACAGGCGTCCAGGTTGGCCTCTAGGCAAACCAAAGAGTGTTCTAAGAACCTGCTGTGGTCTGCAAGAACTGCTCTCAGAACATTTCTGGCTGAGGTCGTCTTGGTTTAACACATCGGGTTAATGTTCTAATCATAGGTGCTGTATGTTTTTGAGCATGATTGGGTTTTAAGAGAATTAAGCGGTAGGCTTATAGGAATGTCGGGACGGTCGGTCCCTGCTCAAGTTTCCCTCATGCTAGTTCGCGCGTCGCGAACAACTGACCCTGCGAAGTACCCGAGCCCTTCGCATCAAGTGGCGAGAGAGCGGTTGGCGCACATGAGCCTTGGCAGCGGCGGCACTCGCCCGCCAGCCTCTCCTTTTTCTTCCTGCACCTTTCAGTTCCCCTCCCAGCAGCCATCCCAAAGTGGCGGCAGCTTCGCAGATCGCAGCCCCACAGGCATGGCGAGGTTCAACCTAAATCCCCGCTCGGTGCCCGCTATGATGTGCGCGGCAGTTTCGCAGTTCGCAGACCCCCAGGCACGGCGAGGTGTAGTCTGAATCTGCGCTCGGTACCCGCGATGCTGACCCCCACAGCTGCCTTCGCAGTTCGCAGTCCCCCAGGCTTGGCGAGGACTAGCCTGAATCCCCGCGCGGTACTCAAGATGTTTCCCCCCAGCAGCTTTCGAAAATGGCGACGGTTTCGCAGTCCGCACCCCCAGGACTGGTGATATCTAACCTGGATCTGTGCTCGATATTCACCATGCTGCCCCCCCAGCAGCCTTCGAAAGTGGCGACAGTTTCGCAGCTCGCACCGCCCCAAATTCGGTGAGGTTTAATTTGGATCTGCGCTCGGCACCCACTACGCTGGCCCCCCATCAGCCCTCGAAAGTGTTGGCAGTGTCGCAGTTCAAACCCCGAAGGCATGGCTAATACAGATAGGGAACACATGAGGAAGTAAAAGAGGGAGGACGAGAGGAGGAGGGAGAGGGGGGAGGCGGGAAGGACGACGGTGGAGGCCGCGATGCTGTATTCAAAATGGCCCTGCGACGTACCCGACCCAATTGCATCAAGTGACCCGAGCAAGTGGCCCAAAGGGTATGGATGCCGGCAATGCAGGAGCCGTCATTTGTTTTGGGTGGGTGGTAATGGGGGGTGACCCAGGTTGGGGGTGAAGAAAATGGCCCTAAAGGGGTCCTCTAGGGCCCCTTTTCGGCACTAGCTGTGTCCAAAAGGTCGGTTTTGTGGACTTCATGACTTCGCAGTAGCCTGCCTGCAATTCTCATGTCTCAGAGGGGTGTGTTTCATTGCATGTTCTCCATCGCCGTCTCCGCTTCTGGGGCACCCTGCGGCGTGCGCGCGCGATCGGACCTGCACTTGCACCTGTGTCCCAAAGGGACCCATAAGGGGCCCCTTTGGGTCGTCCCCCACTGCCACCCGCCCGATCGTTGATGCACGCGCGCTGGCTGCACAACCCACAGGACAGCGACAGGAAGGGCCAGGAGCGGGGCCCGAGGCTCGAGGAGGCAGGGGGCGGGGACGAGGGGCAGGACACGGACGGGAACGAAGGATTGCAACAAAAACCGAAGGATTGCAACAAAAACCAAGGATTGCAACAAAAACCAAAAATCAAAAACCAAAAACCAAAAACCAAGGGTTTTTGTTGCAATCCTTCGGTGTTTGTTGCAATTCTTCGGCCGAAGCGTCAAGGCGGCAGCAGCAGGGCGACACAGGGCGAAGGAGGCGGAGGAACCACGAGGAGCCTGACGACGGACGAGGGAGAAGGGAGGAGACAGGAGAGTGGCGATTCCATCAAGCGGCTCGCTGGGCAACGTCGCCCAGGCATCCCGAAGGATCAGGTGTCCACTGTGCCGGTGCAGGAAGCGAGCGAGGCCCGGCTCGCCCGTCCGCCTCTCTCTGCTGCCTCCCTGCGCGCTTTCGTGCGAGACCTATCACGCCAACGCCCGCAGGCGCGCCGCGAGGTCCGCGGGCGGCCCGCGGGAAAGGGAATCGAGCCCGGGGTCGCGTGTCATCGGCAGGCTGTCTACCTTCCCAGACCTCCTCGCGTGCGGAAGAAACCACGACGGGACGCTTTTCATGAGTGTTGGCCTCCAGGGGGGCCTCGCCGGGCCTCGGGGGCGTCAGGAAAGGATTCAGGATGAAACGCCAGCCCCCCGGAAGGGGTCCAGACCTTTGGGGGTCGACGTTGTGAACCAGAAAAAAAAAAACATGACGTCGGGGGTCTGGGTTCGTGGCCCTGGATGGCATCACGTGCAGAGGCGGCCAAGGGTCGTCCAGGTCCCCCGCCCCCTCGCGCCCGGCGTCGACAGGGACTCCGCGGTGCATTGTCTGGCCCCGGCAGGCCGCGGACGTCAGGGCATCGGCGTGGGAGGCCGACGGATGCCGGAGGGAGCGGATGCCACGATCGCCGAAGGAGCGGTTCGATTGGCGTCGGGGGCTGCAGCTGGCGTGCAAGCCGGCTGCAATTGCGCGTCGTATTTTCTCTGAACAACAGACAGACAGAATAAGTGAGAGGGGCGGAGGATATATTCTTATATCGGATTCGCAGCCCCCCAGGGGCGGCCAGGTCGATCCGAAGTCTGCGTAGGACGTCGCCCCGCTCGACCCCCCAGCAGCCCTCGAACGTTGCGCTGGTTTCGCAATCGCACCCCGCGTCAGACGGCGAGGTATAATTCGAGTTCCCATCTGGGCGTCGCTCCATTAGGCCCCCCAACCAAGCTTTCGAACGTGGCGACGGTTTCGCTGATTTCGGCCCCCGAAGGACGGCGAGGTGTAATCTGAGTCTGGTGGCGGCGTCAGTCCGCTGGGCCTCCCAGCGCAATCGTAAGTGTCGACAATTTCGCAGTTCGCAGCCCCCCCCAAAAAAAAAAATGACGAGGTCGACTCTGATTGTGGGTGGGGCGTCGCCCCGCTGGTCCCCCCGCGGCGGCCTGGGAACGTAACGACCGTTTCGCATGTTGCAGTCCTTCAGGGATGGCGAGATTTATGTTGCCTAAGTCAGGGCTCCATTTCAGACAGCGTTCCATGTAAAAAGAAACACAACAACGGAGGGCTGGGAGTCAAAACTATGATGGCGAAGGACCCGGCCATTCGCAGTTGTGAGTACCGCCATGTGGGCGGCGCTGCCGCTGGTGTTTTAAGCGTAACGCACTGCGGGGCCGCGAAAAGTGTGAGGAGTGCGCCGCATTGGGGCGGAGCCGCCACTGAGGCGTTCGGTGAAGCTTCCTATGGGGCAGCGAAGCGCTGTACGAGGTAGGGGAAACGCATGCGAGTACAGCCATTGGGGCCTTCGGTGGAGCCTTTTTATGCTAGGTGGGCGGGGGGCATGCATGCGAATGCAAACGCCGCCACTGGGGCCTTCGGTGGAGCTCCCGATTGGGCCATGACTCGCTGTATTGGGTGGGGGGAACGCATGCGGACACCGCCATTGGAGCCTTCGGTGAAACTCCCTATGGTGCCACGAAGCGCTGTAATGGGTGGGGGAGCCGCATGCGAGTGCAGCCACTGGGGCATTCTGTTGAGCTTCCTATGGAGTCACGAAGCGCTGTACAGGGTGGGGGTGACGCAGGCGGGCGGCGTCATTGGGGCCTTCGGTGAGTTCCCTGTGTCCACGAAACGCTGTACCGGGTGGGGGTGATGCATGCGGGCCGTTCCGTCCGACCAGAGTCGAGAGGCAAGCTTCCTGGAAAACTTGACGCTCCGAAAAAAATGGAGCGGGCTGCTTTTGGCCGTGCCCTCGCCGGACCTCGGGGAACCATGCATCGGGACTTCAGCCATCAAAAAACATCTCAGGACGAAAAACCGGCCCTGACGAAGTGGTCTGGACCTCCGGGGCCCATGCATCGAAAAATTGAAGCCGCCGGACGTCTGGGTTGTTGCATGAGTTTGACCCGACCGCGTCCAACCAGGGACTTCCGCCTCTGGAGACATCCAGGGATCGCTGGGGACCCAGGCCATTGGCGACTCAACGAATCTCGCCGGGGGGGGCGCCACTGTCTGAGGAGGAAGAGGAGGAAAAGGAGGAGGAGGAGGAGGCGGAGGAGGAATGCGAGGACGAAGAGGAGGAGGAATAATGACGAAGATGCAGAGGAGGAGGAGGAGGAGGAGGAGGAGGAGGACGAGGAGGAGGAGGAGTGCAAGGACGAAGAGGAGGAGGAAAATGAGGAAGATGCAGAGGAGGAGAAGGAGGAGGAGGAGGAGGTTTTCGTTCTCTGGAGGCTCCCCGAGGGCCAACGTCAGGGGGGGACCGGCTCAGAGGGGGGTGCATCGACCACCCATCGCCCGTTCGTCGCCGGCGGGGGCCCGAGGGCCCACCGCCCAGGAGCGTGCGGATTCGCTGTCGCAGGCCTGGCGCCGAGTCCTCGACGACGGTGCAGCGCCGACTGCAGATCTGTGCTTCCCCACCTCCTCCTCCTCGTCCTCCTCGTCCTCCCCCCGCCCTCTGCCAGCCCCCCCTCGAACGTTCCCTGCGCACGTCGTGCGCCGTCCAGGAGCGGCTCGGGATGAGGAGGCGGCCCCGGGGAAGGGCTCGAAGGAGCTCCAGGGGCCAGTGCCCTCGAGGGAGAGCCGGATCGTCGGAGGTGCGGGGTCATGCTTCAGTCGGGCCTGTTCCTCTACGGGGGGAGTATGCAAAAACAGTTATAAAAAGCAGTCTGGGGACGATGTTTCCATCATTTTCTGACTGTTGGTGAATCTGTTTGGAGTTTTGACTTTTTTTCCCCATGTTTCGTCCGAAATCCGCCTGTAGGAGGACATGCCCGACCTAATGCTATATTTGTCCCCCTTGCAGGCAGCGGGCATGAAGTGCACCTGGGCGACATCGACTGCGGGCCCCGCAGGAGCTCCAGAGGCAAGCAGGCCTCCGTGAACGAGGTCAACTCGCTCAAGGATCAGGAGGGGAAAAAACAGAGGCACAATGAATCGTCGATTCCCCAGAAAATATGAGAAAATATGGGGAATCCAGTTATTTGTGTTTATCTATTTGTGTGTCCCAGTTCCCCTTCAAAGGAGAGGGTGGAGAGGGCCACGCGGCGGATGAAGTACAACGTGGAGGACTTCTACTCGGACGAGGGGAGGTGGCAGGCCCTCGCGAGGAACAAGTACTTCGAGAGCGTCATGCTGGGCATCATAGGTCCGGGCCTCCCAGATGATCCCAGGGGGGGTCCGAGTGAACGGGTTCGGGTGATCGCGCCGCATCGCCGATGCATCGCCGATGCAGCTCGATGCGGAGCCCGGTTTTTTCTCTACGCGGGCGGCGCCGATGCATCGCTCACGTCGCCGACGCATCGCCGATGTATCGCCGATGTATTGGCGAGCCGGCGCGATCCTCCGATCCCATCTGCTCGGAACCCATCTAGGAGGCTCTTCACAGGGTTAAACTCGATCTGGATTTGGGTAGACACGGACTACAATGATGCGGAGACGCTTGTAGACGCCCACTGGGCGTTCCAGGTCGGCGAGAATATGTTTTGCTTGTGCTTCTCTTTCGAATGGTTGGTTCGGTTCATGGCTTTCAAGCGTAAGCTTAATTCGCTGAAGGACTCCTGGTTCGTTTTTGATTCGCTGCTGGTCCTCATGATGGTCGTCGAAACCTGGATCGTCACAGCCTACCTGGCGCTGTCCAGGGGGCCGTCGGACTCCAAGCTAGGCGCCGCTTCGATTCTGCGCCTCTTCCGCTTGCTGCGCCTCACACGGATGGTCCGGATGCTGAGGAGTTTCACCGAATTGATGATCCTTGTAAAAGGCATGTTGTCGGCAATGCGCTCCGTCACCACTGTAATACTGTTGCTATTCATCGTGATGTACGTGTTTGGGATCGCTATGACACAGCTCGCTGCTGGATCTGGTTCGGAGGAGAAGTATTTTTCCAATGTCGGGCACTCCATGTACACACTCCTTGTGTACGGAGTTTTCCTCGACAGTATTGCAAGATTGTGCAACGACGTGCGCAAGGATGGTGACTTCTACAGCGGCACTCTTGTGTGTCTGTTATTCTCATTCATCTTGATCGCTACGTTGACCGTGCTCAATATGTTGATCGGCGTTCTCTGCGAAGTGGTCAGCCGCGTAGCAGAAAAGGAGAGGAACGACATCGAGGTGGCGTCGGTGACGCAGAAGCTGAGGGAGGCAGTCGAGCTAATCGACGAGGATGGTAACATGCGCATCTCCCAGACGGAGTTCGCCCAGCTCTTGAGCAACCGCGGAGCCGTCATGGCGCTGAAGGCAGCAGAGGTGGATCCCGAGGAACTCGTGGACAACATGGCGTACATCTTTGCCAAGGCCGAGGCGCTGGATGGCGAGTACGAGCCGGCGCTGCACTTCCAGGACTTCATGGAGGTGCTGCTGGAGCTGCGCGGCACCAACATCGCAAAGGTGAGGGACGTCATCAAGTTTCAGAAGAGCATCGCCGCCCAGTTCCAGCAGGCCAAGCTGTCCCTCCTGCCGTCGACGAAGATGCGCGCGCACTGGAAGAACCTCGCCGCGGTGAGGAGAGGCTCCGTGGTCCCGGAAAGCTGCAAGAGCGGCATAGTGAGCAAGGTGGACAGCGGCGAGTCTCGCGTGTCCCACGCAGAGAGCAACACCGAGGACTCGAAGCCGAACAGCCTGCATATAAAAACACAAGCTTTCGGAGATCCGCGCGGATTCTGTCGAGCGGACAGGCGCTGGACCCCCCCTGGCGGCGCCTCTGGTGGTGCCCTTGGCGCGCTCCGCGCCCCGGGTGAGGGGGGCGGGGCAGCTCCGATGCAGGAGTCCGCGCAGAACTCCGAAGGCTGTGTGTGTGCGGTAATGCCAGTTGTCTTTCACGGAGGCCGCTCTTGGCAAGGCCTCCACATGTGGCGAGCGTTGTTCGGTTGGAGCCTGATTTGTTTTAGACTCGGGCAAGTTTACTTGCATGGCATTCGCCCTTTCCCCCCCCTCCCCCGCCCCTCGCCCCCCCTCAGACGAACACTGGCGTGCAAGTGCCTTTCGACTTGCGGCTTACTTCAGGTTCAAGCCCTCCCCGCCCATGCAAGCAAACTTGCCAGAGTCTAGGAACAAAAGCAGGCTCTTGAAGCCCGCGGGAGCAAAACACACCGTGTGCTCATGCCGGCTCACTAGACCTCCAACGCTGTGATTTCCGACGCCGTGATTTTTGCCACAACGTCGACCCCCAGCGGTCTGGAACCCTCCCCGGGGACCGGCTTCTCATCCTGAGTCTTTTTTGGACGACCCCAAGGCCCGGGAAGGGCCCCCGGAGGCCGAAAATACAGGACAGCCGCCCGCCGCGATTTTTTCACAACGCGCGGAGGTCTGGGTCCTCTTCTCCTACAGTGCCGTTTTAAGTACATGCTCCGCGTGCGGATCATGTATTAAAAATGCAGGGATTTAGTATTAAAGACAACGATGTGTTCATGCGTAAATTTATTCATATATTAACCATGTATAGAAAGTCCCATGTTTTTTTTTAAAATCCCATCTACTAAAAACTGCCCTCTATAGAGGACCTGCCCCGGGCGCCGCCTGCCGCGGCGCACGCGCCCGCGCCGGCGCCAGCCGGCGACGCCTCCGCCCTGCGGGAGGCCGCCGACGGATCCGCCTCGTGGCCGGTGGAGCGGCGCCGCCAGCCGAGCGCGGTGGAGCGCGGGGCGGCCCTCGTGGCGGGCTCGCGGCGCCCCTCGGCGCTGGCGTGGGAGGTGGCGGCCGACGGCGCCGCGGCGGCGTCGGCGGCGGCCTGCGGCGACGCCGTGCGGACGCTGGCGCGGCGCGCCCCGCGCGCGCCGGGCGGCCTGCGCCAGCTGCAGGACCATGGGCCCGTGTTGCACCGCCACTACCACAGGTAGGAGAGGGAGGAGGAGGAGGAGGAGGAGGAGGAGGAGGAGGAGGAGGAGGAACGAGGAGGAGGAGGAGGACGAGGAGGAGGACGAGGAGGAGGACCTCCTCCTCCTCCTCCTCCTCCTCCTCCTCCTCCTCCTCCTCCCTTCTCCCCCGTCCTTCTCCTCCTCCCTTCTCCCCCCTTCTACACACAGTAGTGGTGGTGGGAAACTTGCCCATCAGCAGGAGCGCACGGCCCGGCTGGAGGGCATGCTGGACCAGATCGTCCGGGAGGTGCAGCTCGTGAGCGCCCGCGCGGAGGCGCAGCAGCGGGCGCGGCCGCGCGACCTGGTGCGCGTGCCCGACTCCACGGGCGGCATCGACTGTTAGCGGCGGGCCCGCCTGCGCCCGATGCACGCGGGGGCCGTCCAGGCCCAGCTCCTTGCGCGCGCATCTTGGCGCTCACTGCCCTACCCTTCCGGCTCCACCTCCTCGTCGCCCTCCTCGGGCTTGGCTCCCTCCTTGGCTGTCCTCGACTGTCTTCCTCCTCCTCCTTCTGCGCTCCCGGCACCGTCAGAACTTGGCGATCACTCTTCTGAGCCGAGCCCCGGCTCGCAGCGCTGCCCTGCAATTTCCCCCGCAGTACTGCCGCGCGTCCTTGCTGCTCACCGGCCGACACTCACGCGGTAGGTCGGTAGCAACTCGTGGGTGTCGACTTGGCGCCCATTTAGTGTCGGTCAGTGTCGACTCGCAAGAGCCAGCAAGAGGACATGGGAGGCTTCCACTAGTTACCACAGAGCAGTCGGGCGGGAGGGTGGCACCGTAAACGACTTGCACGTGCGGAAACCACTTGCACGGCTTGCACTCGACTTGCTTGCACGCCAGTGTTCGTCTGAAGAGGGGCGAGGGGGGGGGGGGGGGGGCGAACACCATGCAAGTAAACTTGCCCGAGTCTAGAAAAGCAGGCTCTTGTAGGACTCGAAGCGGCCGTCGGATGTCTGGGGTTCTTGAGATGCCCGCTGGCCGACCCCGGCACAGCAGGGTGGGGGAGCCTCGCCGGCGGTCCGCCCGATGAACTGCCGCCTTGTTTCGAGTCGGGCATGTCCCTCTACAGGAGGAGTGTTCGGGAATAGCCAAGACATAGTCAAGGGACGATGCTTGAATGATTTCTGAACTGTTCTTGATTACGTCTAGGCTATTTCAAAGTTTTCGTCCGAAGTCCGCGTGTAGGAGAACATGCCCGACCTAAGCCTTGTCTCACGGTGCCCCAAGAGGGCCACTTGCATGTTGCCGTGCGCGCAGCAGCCCGCGCAGAGGACGCGCTCCGTCGCACGTCTCGACCCTGATCCGGACCCTGCCTGAACCAAAAGGACCTCCTCAGACATGATCGTGTCGTGCAAAAAAAGCACATGACGGGAGATGTTTGGCCGTTTTCGGCCTCGGCGGGCCCCCGCCGGGCCTCGGGACCGTCGCAGGGACGATTCAGGAGGAAAAGCCGGTCCTGAGGACAGGGTCGGGACTTCCAGGGACCTTGTATTGAACAAATCAGGACGTCGCAGGTCTGTGCCTGCAGGCTCGCCCATGTTTTCTGACCTGGCGTCGACATCGTCTTCGTCCTCGCCGCCAGCGTCGCCGTCTGCATCTCCCCGCACGGAGCGTCGCCCACAGCGGGGGTGGTGAGCGGGGAAAGGGGTAGTGGAGACATCAAACAAGAGGAAATGCGGATATTCAATTGCAGCAGTGAACATCAGGGGAGGCGGAGGGGTAATATCGGGAGAAGCTGCCCAGAGGCGGGACAGAGAGGAGCAGCAGGAGAAGGATGAGGATGAGGAGGAGGAGGAGGAGGAGAAGGAAGGGGAGGGGGAGGAAAACATACAGAAGACTTGGAGGAGGAGGAGGAGGAGGAGGAGGAGGAGGAGGAGGAGGGAGGAGCAGGGGGGAGGAGAGGAGAGGATAAGGATGAGGATGTTGATGAGGAGGAAGAGGAGGAGGAGGAGGAGGAGGAGAAGGAGGAGGAGGAGGAGGAACAGGAGAAGGAGGAAGAGGAGGAGGAGGAGGAGGAGGAGGAGGAGGGGGAGGAGCAGGGGGAGGACGACGAGCAGTAGGAGGAGATGCTGGGGTCCGCAGCCATTCTGGCTCAAGGCCCACTCTGGCCCCTTTGTGCGCCCGCCCCTGGGCGGGGGCGCCCAGGGCCGCAGGGCTGGCCCCCAGCACGGGTGGCCTCGACGCGTGACGAGCAACACCTGACGGTCAAGAGCCAGATGCTGCGCGAGACTGACCCCGCGATGTCGGCCGAGTGCCTCGGCATGGACAAGGTCACCAGCGTCACGCAAACGAGCTGGCTACGCGGCCCGTCACGGCCTGCAGCCGAAGGTTCAGGATCCGAGAATCCTGACTACGTCCGTCCCGGCGTTGGTCCCGAATCTTCGCGACCAGCAGAGCAAGCTAGTGGACGACCGCATAGTCACGTGGCAAGCAGCAGAACCTTAGTAACAATATTGACACGGTACGCGGCTGGCGAGTCAAAGTGGCCCATTGCGGACGACGAGGCCTACGGTTTCCGCGGCGATTTCCACGGCGAGATCCGCAGCTATGGCTTCGACAACGGCGGCGAGTACATCGACGGTGATTATGGTCCATCTGAGTACGGCAGCCACGAGTGCAACACAGATTTCGGCGTAATGCCTGGATTTTGACGGGGAGGCCATGGCGAAGGAGCGAGGACCCTGGATGCTATTACCCTGGTATCCAGGTACTGCGCCGTCGCTGCTGGCCAGCCAGATGGGAGTGGACCATGTGCTTTGGGCCGACAGCGACGATTGGACAGTGGATGCTTCGATAGTAAGGGGGGGGCCTTGCCCGAGCCATCAGCACCAGAGGAGCTACGATGTCCGCCAAAGCTTCGACGGCCAGCAGAGCTACATTGGCCATCAAAAGAAAGCAGGGCCATATGCAGAATTGCGAGGGTCACCAGCAGAGCCACGACGGACACCAGAGGGGCAACGAGGGTCACAATCATAGCCTCGACGGCAACACGCAGAGCTACGAGGGCCACTTGCGGTGTTAAGACAGGCGCCGCGCAGCTGTGCTATGAGGGCCACAGGCAGAGCTGGCACGACCAAGCTAAGAGGTACGAGGGACACTTGCAGAGCTACGCGGGCTACAAGCATGGTTTCGAGGGCCACCGGAACAGAAGAGCTACGAACGCCACCAGCAGTGCTAAGAGCCAGGGCAGGACAAATCACCTCTGCCCCCAGAATTCGCGTTTTCTAGACGGTCCTATGCATTTGCTAGACAGCTCCATCGGTTTCGTTTTGTTGTGTTTGTGCGTTTTCTAAAATCAAGTTTTGCTCGTGGGGGTGCTTGTTATGAGGGTGGTCATTCCGGTTCTGCCTCTGGCGAGAGTCAGAAGCAGAGCCCCGAGGCGGAGGCCACTTGCAAAGGTACGAAGGCCACCAGCAGAACTACGAGGGCCACCAGCAGAGCTACGACGGCAACGCGCAGTGCCCTGAGGGCACTTGCAGGGAAACTTGAGGCGCCAACAGAATGGCGAGAGCCACGAGCGGAGACATGAGGGTCAGATGAAGAGCTAAGAGAGCCAATGGTAGAGGTTCGCGGGCCACCAGCCGAGCTTGAAGGAATGTTCGCAGAGCCGCGACGGACACCAGCAGAGCAACGAGGGCCACAAACAGAGCCCCGAGGGCCACACGCAAAGCTGCGCAGGCCATCTGCAACGCTACGAAGGTCACCAGGAAAGCTACGAGGGCCACAAGCAGAGCTACGACCGCTACGTGCAGTGCTACGAGGACCTCCGAGGGCCACGAGCGGAGCTACGAGGGCCAATGCGGATTGAGCCGCCCAGGACAAGCACGCGCTGAGATTCGTGGATGTCGCGGCGGCGTTCCCGAGCTTGTCGCGATGATGGTCCTGTGACGGGCTGGAGTCTGCGGGGTTGTCGCGCGGCTGGTCTGCGCGATGGTCCCCCCCCGCTCGGGTTCCCGCGCGTCTGCGGCAGGAGGTTGCCGTTGCTGGTGGCGCAAATGGATGGCTCAAGGACGCGCGCCAGGAGGTGCGATGTGGTCGAGCACCTTCAATCCCATCGCGCGCGCGCGCTCTCGCCGAATTCCGGCGCCTTCGGGGCGGGACTCGCGCGACCGCGCGCCGACGACCATCGCATCGTTGCCCAGCGCGTCCACCAGCTTTCCGCGCAAGCGCCGCGCTTCATTGCGGACGACACCATGTGGAACGCCCAGGAGGGTGCATGGGGCCCCGCATTGCCGCTCCCCGACGGCGCGTGGATGGGCGCGAAGGGGCCGACCCCAGGCGAGCCTGCTCGCCGTAGGCACCACATCTCTTGCCACGTCTTTTTGCCTCCCATGCTCCGCAGTCGCTGCATCTTGAACATGCCGTTCGTCCTGCCTGCGCCGGCAGTATTCTCTTCCGCGGTCCGCTCCATCATGTCAGCGTCTGGTTGTCCCGCCTGAATGCGCGCGCCGCCTATGGCATCGGCAAAAAACACGGCGCCGGTCCGGGCCCCGAAGCTTTGCAGGAGAAGCGGCTGTAGGAGGCCACAAGCGAACCCTACCCAACCACCCCACGATTTTTCTATGGGGGGAGGTGGAGTGGCGGGGTAGGGCTCGCACGTGGCCTCCTGAGCTTGGCGCGGCGCGCCCCGCGCAGCGGACTTCCGCGCGCCGAGGCAGCCGACTCGCGGCCAACTGCAGGTGGAGCAGCATCTCCGCGCTGGGGGTGCTCGGATGCACGCAGGCGGAGAGCCGCGCGGCCAGAGCGAGCTCGCGCGCGCGGCGCCGAGCGCCTTCGCGGGGGCAAGGCGCACGCATCATCTTAACGCGGCACGTCTGCCGGCAGACCGCCCGCGTAATCAAACGCAACAACGCCAGCGATACTTATGGATGTGCATAAAAAATCAGGCGTATTTTTCGCGGCACGTTTGCGAGATCCGCACGTCGGCCAGGGTCTACTCGAACGCACCGACGTGGAAGAGTCCGGCGACCGCCGCGACTTGCGGGAGGCGGAGCGCCATGGCGTGGGGGAGGGGGGGGGGGGGGGCGCTGGCCAGGGCCTGCCCGGCTTCCCGGAAGGAAAGTCGTCGCCCCCTGGTGGGAAAACACGTCGCGGCGATCACGTCGCGCTTCGTGCGGGTGGTCGGCGGGGCAGTTTCTCTCAGGATCTGGATCCTCTACAAACGGATGCTACGCTTCGAGGAGAAGGGGAATCGGCTCACTATCGAGGCGCACAGCGGAGCTGGTGGAGCGGCGGGGTAGTATGCCGCGAAGCCCGCGCCGGGCGAGACGGCGTTGGCCCAGCGGCGGAACACCCGCCGCCTCCGACGCGACATGCCAGTGGATTATGTTGGTGTTGCCTAGAACCACCGAAGAGCAGATCGAGCTGCAAATTCTGAGGGCCAGTTCGGGCGTGCAATGGAGCACGTTGGCTGCAAATGCGCCGCGCGTGGTGCTGCCTTCCCGGAAGACTCTGGCGGGCGGACGGATTGCGGCGACGCTCTTGACATGTTCCGACGTGGTCCGCTGGTGCGCCTTCGGATGCGAGAAGCAGCCCGACGAGATGGCCACAGTTGGAATTGTACGTATCCTTGGCATACCTTACTCACGTCGTTGGAACGCTTTCCTGCGCGCAGGCACGTCGCGAGTGCAGTCTTGCGCTGCGAGGCGGGTTACCGCTGGCTACCGCGCGCGTGGCTTCCCGCGACATCCTCAACAACTCCGACGCCGCGTCTGGTCACCAGACCTTCCACCACAGGGTGACCTTCACCGACGCCATGTGCGCAGCTTCGCCCTGTGCGCGGTGGCCCGTCAGCGACCGCGCAGCGAGGCCCGCTGGAGCCAAGGGCTCGCTCCGTCTCTCCATCCGTCATCGGCTGCGGTCGTGCCTCCTCCCCCTTCCTCTCTCCTCCCTCCCGTGCCGTTCCTCCCTCCCTCCCTAGCCCCTCCCTCCCCTCCTCTCTCCTCCCTCCCTCCCTCTCCTCCTCTCCCCTCCGCTCCCTTCCCCTCCCTCGCTCCCTCCCTCCCTCCCTCCCTCGCCTCACCTCCCTTCCCCCTCCCTCCCTCACCCTCCTCCTCCTCCTCCTCGTCCTCCCCCCCCCCGCCCCCGGGCGAACGAAAACGAACCGCGACGACGACGAGCCGCGGCAGCAGCGGTGGCGGCGGAGGCGGCGCTGGCGCTGGCGCTGGCGCTGGCGCTGCCGACAACGACGACGACGACGACGACGACGACGACGACGACGACGACGACGACGACGACGACGACGACGACGACGACGACGACACCGACGACCGACGACCGACGACCACGACGACACCGACGACACCGACGACGACAACCGACACCGACGACGTTGGCGACGGCGGCGGCGGCGACGGCGACGGCGACGGCGACTGCGACGACGACGTTGACGGCGACGGCGGCGACGACGACGGCGACGACGAAGACTACGCCGACGACGGACGACGACGACGACGGCGACGGCGACGGCGACGGCGACGGCGACGACGACGACGGCCGATTGCGACGGCGACGGCGACAGCGGCGACGACGGACGGCGACGGCGACGGCGACGACGACTGCGACGGCGACGGCGACGGCGACGGCGACGGCGACGGCGACGAGGACGACGACGACGACGACGACGACGACGACGACCGACGACCCACACCGACGACGATGACGACACCGGCGACGACGACAGCGACGACGACGGCGACGGCGACGGCGACGGCGAAAACGATCGCGACGGCGACGACGACGGTGGCGACGACGACGATAACGACGACGGCCGACGAAACGGGCGACGGCGTCGGCGATGGCGACGGCGACGGCGACGGCGACGGCGATGACGACGACGACGACGACGACGACGACGACGACGACGACGACGACGACGACGACGACGACGACGACGACCGACGACCGACGATCACGACGACACCGACGACGACGACGACAACCGACACCGACGACGTTGGCGGCGGCGGCGGCGGCGACGGCGACGGCGACAGCCGACTCCGACGACAATGTTGACGGCGACGGCTACGACGATGGCGACGGCGACGGCGACGGCGACAGCGACGACGACGACGGCGACTACGACGACGACGGCGACGACAACGACGACGACGACGACGACGACGACGACGACGACGACGGCGACGACGACGACGACGACGACGACGGCTGCGGCGACGACGACGACGACGACGACGACGACGACGACGACGACGACGGCCGACTGCGAGGGCGACGGCGACGACGTCGGCGACGGCGACGTCGACGGCGATGACGACGACGACGACGACGACGACGACGACGACGGCGACGGTAACGACGACGACGACGACCGACGACCGACTACGACGCCGACCACGACGACGACGACGACAACCGACACCGTCGACGATATCGATGGCGACGGCGACGACGACGACGACGTCGACGACGACGTCGACGGCGGCGACGGCGACGACAGCGACAGCGACGGCGTCGGCGACAACGACCACGACGGACTGTGACGGCGACGGCGACGAGGACGACGTCGGCGACGACGTCGGCGGCGACGACGACGACGACAGCGACAGCGACGGCGACGGCGACAGCGACCAACACGGACTGCGACGGCGACGGCGGCGGTTACGGCAACGACGACGACGACCATTGCGACGACGACGACGACGACGGCGGCGACGATGACGAAGACGTCGACGACGTCGACGGCGATGGTCAAAGTGACGGCGACGACGACGGCGACGGCGACGACGACGACGACAGCGACCACTTCGGACGGCGACGGCGACGGCGACGACGACGACGACGACGTCGACGGCCGACGGCAAGGGCGACTGCGACGGCAACGGCGACGGCGACGGCGACGGCGATAATGACGACGACGACGACGTCGACCGACGACGACGCCGACCACGACGACACCGACGGCGACGACGACCACCGACACCGACGACGTTGGCGACGGCGGCGGCGGCGACGGCGACGTCAACGGCGACGGCGACGGCGACGACGACTTTGACGGCGACGGCGACGACGACGACGACGACGACGACGGCGACGACGACGACGACGACAACGGCCGACGGCAAGGGCGACTGCGACGGCAAAGGCGACGGCGACGGCGACGGCGATAATGACGACGACGACGACTTCGATCGAGGACGACGCCGACCACGGCGACACCGACGACGACGACAACCGACACCGACGACAACGGCGACGGCGGCGGCGGCGACGGCGACGACGACGGCGAGGGCGACTGCGACGACGACTTTGACGGCGACGACGACGTCGACGACGACGACGACGACGACGACGGACGACGACGAAGGCGACGGCGACGGCGATGGTGAAAGTGACGACGTTGACGACCGCGTCGTCGAGGTGACGCTGACGGCGACGGCGATTGCGACGACGACGTCGAGGTGACGTGGTCGGCGACGTCGACGGCGGCGACGACGGCGACGGCGGCGACGACGACGAGGACGACGACGTTGACGACGACGACGACGACGATGACGACGATGACGACGACGACGACGACGATTGGCGACCCGCGCAGGCGCAGCCGCCGCCCGGCGCCTGCCCGGCCGGCGGCGCCGCGGGGCTCCCCACCTGCTGTGGAAGCCGCCCGCGCGTTCGCGCGAGCGGCGTCGGCGGGAAAGGAGCAGAAGAAGAAAATGGGCGTTTCCTCCTTCTCCTCCTCCTCCCCCTCCTCCTTCTTCTCCTCCTCCTCATCATCCTCCTCCTCCTCTCTCTCCTCCTCCTCCTCCTCCTCCTCCTTCTCCTCGTCCCCCCCCTCCTCTCCCTCCTCCTCCTCCTCCTCCTCCTCCTCCTCCTGCACGTAAGAGTGACCGTTGGTGCGGGCCCAATGGGGTTCTCCGATCGCGGAATGCGACGCGATAGCAGCGGACCGCGCGCCTGGGTGTGGTTCACCCGCGCCCACCCCCCGAAAAGCCGTGCACACGAGGTCGCTCTTGCCCAGGGTCATGATGGTGTGTATGCGAACCTCCTCGTTCCCGCGTCACCACAGGGTGGCAGCTTCCTCCGCCCGTCGGGAGTCGCGCTGATCTCTGGAGCGGGGTCTCCCGCCAGGCGGGGCTGCCTTGCCCCCCTCTGAAAAGCAGGGGGGGAGGCTCTCCCCGGGCATCTCCCAAGTCAAATGGTGCGGGCCGCATCCATAGTATCACCTAAGAGGTCCAGCTCGCTTTCAAGCAGTTACGGAAAGACCCGCAACGGCCTTCTCCTTATTTATCTTTAACCTTATACCGTTCGTCGTTCCTCGTTTCTCGTTATCCCTCCTCCTCTTTCCTCTTCGTGCCTCTTGCGTTCCTCTTCGTTCCTCTTCGTTCCTCCGTCTGGACGGACCGATGGTCTAGGTCGAGGATCCGCGGCGGACGTGCACCTTGTTTCGCGACCGTTCAAAGGCCGCGGAGTTGACAGCGCCGCCAGGGTTCTCTGGATGGCTTGGGGGGCAGTTTGCAGTCGCTGGGTGGGAGGATGAGAACAACGGCGAGGGGGAGTAGGAGTATGCAGGAGTAGGAGGAGGAGGGGAGGGAGGAGGAGGAGGAGGAGGAGGAGGAGGAGGAAGACGAGGAGGAGGAGGAGGAGGACGTACGAGGGGGAGGAGGAGGACGGAGGAGGAGGAGGACGGAGGAGGACCTGTCCTCCTCGCCCTCCTTGTCCTGCCCCTCCCCCCCCTTCCTCCCCGGACCCCAGACCCCGACGTCATGATTTTTGTTCCAAACGTCGACCCCCAGAGGTCTCGACGCCTTCACGGGGACCTGCTCTTCATCCGGAGTCGTTTTGTTGACGGTCCCGGGGCCTGGCGTTTGCCCCCGGAGCCCGAATTCACCGCGAACCTGCCGTCGTGATCTCCTCACAAGCGCGAGGAGGTCTGCGGCCCTCCCGCCCGCCCTCCCGCCCTCCCTCCTCCTCGTCCCCTCCCGCCTCGTCCTCCTCCCTCTTCCCCATCCCTTCCTCCTTCCTCTTCCCCTCCCTCCTCCTCCTCCTCCCTCCCTCCCCCCCCCCCCCCCTCCTCTTCCCCTCCTCCCTCTTCCCCTTCCCTTCCTCCTTCCTCTTCCCCTCCCTCCCTCCCTCCTCCCTCCCTCCCTCCCCTCTTCCCCTCCCGCCCTCCGAGGCCCGCCTCGGGGGCGGGCGGGGCGCCTGCCTCCCGCGCCGCCACGCCGCAGCCAGTCCCGCCTCCGCCCCCCCCCCCCCCCCCGCGGTGCGCGGCGGCCGCCGCCGCGCGCGGGCGGCGCGCGATGGCCACCGTGGCGCGGCGGAGACTGATCCGGGACCTCAAGAGGCCACCGTGGCGGGGAGGGAGGGGAGGCTGCTCTCGTAGATCCGGGCAGAGTCCCTTGCATGGCGGTCGCCCCTCCACCCCCCCTCGCCCCGTCAGACGAGCACCGGCGTGCAAGCGCCTTTCGACTTGCGCGGCTTCCACGTGCAAGTCGTTTGCGGCTTCCTTCAGGTTCAAGCCCCCCTCCCCGTCCCTTCAAGTAAACTTGCCGGATTTAAAACAAACAAAAAACAGGCTCAGAGGTACATGGACGCTGGCAAAAGTGACCGGGGCCAGCCCTTCTACTATTTCCAGCCCTGGCCAGTCTCCATGTTTTTCAGCCCTGGCGACCGCATCCCTACTGCTTCAGGCTCGCTTCGCCCACTGCCAGTTTTTCCAGCCCTCGCCACTTCCACTTTCACTGGCTTTCCAACGTCCACTTTTCCAGCTTCCTTGTGCTGATACCGCTACCCTCTCTCGTTTTCACGTTTCCGGGCCTCCCGGGAGGCCCTCGTCGCCACCGCTGGATTCGCCTCGGAATTCTGGTCAGGACGCGCCCCGGCAGAGGTCTGGGGAGTACCGGTATCGGCACCTTTTGACTTCCCCAGGGTTAGGGCGGAGGGAGGGAGGAAAGTGCAATTCGAGCCACCACGGTCGGGGCGATTTCAGAGCGAGGCGCGAGTCTCTCAGCCTGTTCTGGAGAGGGGGGGGGGGGCGCGAAAGCGCGAAGAGCATCGCGCCAGGGCGCGAAGCGCGTAGATAGTTGCCCGAGGGTGAGAGGCAAGGAAGGAGGAGGAGGAGGAGGAGGAGGAGGAGGAGGAGGAGGAGGAGGAGGAGGGGGAGGATATCTGCCTCCTGTCTTCGCGCCTTCGCGCAGCCCCCTTGGAACACGGCAACCGCCCTGGCCCGAGGCACGCGACGCGCGGAGGGCGCCTCTCTTCCTGTTCCAAAGCGTTCCGGAACTCTCTGAGAAGGCCGGGGCACGTGCGACATCCTTCAGAGCTGCTAGATCTCGGCGATGTCCGATTTACCACCCGATGTTACAATCGTCTTGGCATCGTCTTGCAGCAGGAGGTCGGCTGGGCTCGGCATTGCAGCAGTCTGCGCGACGTCATGCTGAAGGCTCTCACCCTGAGAGCTCGTTTCGGCCACCACCCTCCCCAGCGAAGGGAGGCCCAGCCCTGAGTCCCAGAAGGATGGAGTGGGAAGGGAGGGAGGGCGAGGGAAGGAAGGGAGGGAGGGAGGGAGGGCGGGCGGGCGGGCGGGAGGGAGGGAGGGAGGAGGATGAAAATGACGAGGAGGAGGAGGAGGAAAAGGAAAAGGGGGGAAGAAAGGGAAGAGAAGGAGGAGGGGGGAGGACAAGCTAGGTGCGCTCGTTCATATCTGACGTCCTACCCCTCTCTCCCATCCCTTACCATGGCGTAGATCTCCTCTCTATTCGCACAGTTGGATGTCGAGCAGGACAATGATCTCAGGAGGGTGCGCGATGCATGTAGAGCACGGCATGGCATGGCGTAGAAGAGCACGGCAGAGCGTCGAATGTCATAGCATGGCGTGGCATTGCGTAGTAAAGCATTGCAGCACAAACCACTGCAACGAAACGCATGGCATCGCACAGCGGCGCAGAACAGAACACCGCACAGCACGTCGTGGCAGGGCGCCGGGCTCCTGGGAGGGTACGTGGATCTTCTTCGAAGGGTCTGGGCTGGTCTGGAGTCGCGGCTCCACGTTTACCTCCCTGGGCTACACGGCGGGGCTGATGAAGAGCACCCGCTGGCCCTGCTTGCAACATCGCCTTCTGAGAGCAGAAACGGGGCTCCCGCTTGATACTTCCTTCAAACTACGCCGCCCCGAAGTGGGGGGGAGAGCCTTCTGCGGCCCAGGAACTCAACGAATCGGCACCGTATGTGTAATCTCTTGCGATGGTTTTTTTCTGGAGGTCATTGTCTTGATTTGGGGCCTACTTGGAAGGACCGAAAACGCCCGCGCTACAGCGGGAGCACGTTGTGGAACAACCAGAGGCGCAGAAATGGGGCCACCGCTGCAGCGGGAGCAACATTTTGCAGGACCGAAGAACTTTGGATTGTCGGAACACATATGGGAACCGTGAAATGACGCCAGCGCTGCAGCGGGAGCACGATTCGGAACGAGCGGAAGCGCGGAATTGATGCCAGCGTGCAGCGGGAGCACTATTCGGAACGAGTAGAAGTCCGAAAATGAAGCCATCGCTTCAACTGGGGCAACATTTTGAAACAAACCCAAGCGAAAACCCGGTTCCCAGGAATCCAGTATGTAAAAACAGTACGCGGCAGGGGGCCGGATATCTTCCCGACATCATCAGAGGAGAGATGAGAGTAGTATTCGTATTGTTTAAGTGTGGTGGACGAGGAGGAGGAGGAGGAGGAGGAGGGGAGGGGGAGGAGGAGGAGGAGGAGGAGGAGGAGGAGAGGAGGAGGAGGAGGAGGAGGAGGAGGAGGGGGGTTCGAGCGGATGCGAGCGATTTTGATTGGTGGCGCGACGCACGCGGCTTGCCCTCGGCGCCCCTGCTATGCGCTACGAGCCGTCCCCGAGGCAGACTAAGTACAGTCAACACCGATAGTAAGGATGAGCTCCTCCTCCTCCTCCTCCTCATCCTCCTCCCCTTCCTCCTCCTCCTCCTCCTCCTCCTCCTCCTCCTCCTCCCTCTTCTTCTCCTCCTCCTCCTCATCCTCCTCCTCCAAGGTCTCTCTTATATCCTTTCCCGTCGGCCCATCCTTGGCCACTTTCGTTGGCCGCGCCTCGCTCGAAAAGTCTGGGCACGGCTTTCCAAGCCTCTTGCATCCTTGGCGTGCATCCTCAATACTTGGTTTGATTGCAGGGCTGGTTACGATATAAGGGGTACGCCGAAACTGTAGCTGACTTTGTTTGGCTCCAGCTGCCTCCCCCAAGCGCAATGCGGGTCTGCCCGCCATGTCGCACTACGACCTTATCTCAGCATTGGTGCTGATGGTGTCTGCTCCTGCGGTCTCCCTCTCCCGCCTCCGCCCTGGTCCCCGCCTTTCGGCAGGGGTCGTGGGGCAGGCCTGACCCAGCTTTACGCCCAGCCACTTCTCGCCCCGCTCGCAGTGGTGGTGTGCACTACCACTGCCTGCCTTCTCGCATGAATTACTCCCAGCTTTGAGCTGATGTTTCGCTCACTGCCGCCTGTCTCCCATGCGCTACCTACGCCCAGCATTGCAGCTGATCTGTCGCCTGCCTTGTAGGCAGGCCTACTCCCGGCATTATAGCTGATATGTCGGTCACGGCCTGTCTGGAGCTCGAGCTTTCGCCCAAAGCTCCATTTCGGATGAATTACCCCAAAAGTTGTAGCTGACGAGTAGTTCGCTGCCGCCCTTCTCTCACGAGCTGTTCCCAGCGTTGTAGCTGATGTGTCGCCAGCTGAATGCCTGGAGCCAGAACCTCTCCGACCGTAGCTCCGCCTGACAACCTCGGGCTCCAGCTTCGCCGCCCGCTTCTCATAGCATGGTGCCAGAGTCGCCTGCCGTTGTTTGCCCTTCTCACATGCCTTGATTCCAGGGCTGTAGCTGATATCCCGATCGAGCTTCACCTTCGCCTTCCTGGCGAAGGACCCAACCGTATGCAGTTATGGGTGCCGCAATTGTGAATATCTTCTTCGTGAAACCCCCTGTGGGGCCACGAAGCGCTGCACCGGGTGGGGGGGAACGCGTGCGGGCGGCAGCACTCGGGCCGTCGGTGGAACTCCCTATGGGGCCATGAAGCGCTGTACTGGGTGGGGGGACGCATGCGGGCGGTAGCACTG
Source organism: Prorocentrum cordatum (assembly GCA_963575745.1). Lineage (NCBI taxonomy): Eukaryota > Dinophyceae > Prorocentrales > Prorocentraceae > Prorocentrum > Prorocentrum cordatum. The sequence continues at coordinate 44,486 of CAUYUJ010015567.1, read as the reverse complement.
GGGCTTTCGGTGGAGCTCCCTAAAGGGCCACGAAGCGCTGTACTGGGTGGGGGGAACGCGTGCGGGCGGTAGCACTGGGGCCGTCGGTGGAGCGCCCAACGGGGCCACGAAACGTTGTACTGAGTGTGGGTGACGCATGTGGGTGGTAGGACTGGGGCCGTCGGTGGAGCTCCCTACGGGGCCAATGAATGCTGTACTGGGTGGGTAAACAAAGCCAAATTTGGTGTGTGTGTGTGTGTGCGTGTGCGTGTGCGTGTGTGTGTGTGCGTGTGCGTGTGCGTGTGCGTGTGCGTGTGCGTGTGCGTGTGCGCGTGTGTTTGTGTGTGTGTGTGTGTGTGTGTGTGTGTGTGTGTGTGTGTGTGTGTGTGTGTGTGTGTGTGTGTGTGTGTGTGTGTGTGTGTGTGTGTGTGTGTGTGTGTGTGTGTGTGTGGGGGGGACGCATGCGGGCGGTCCCACAGGGGGCTTCCGTGGAGCTCCCTATGGGGCAAAGCGGACGGTGGCACTGGGGGCTTCGGTGGAGCTCCCTATGGGGCCACGGAGCGCTGTACTGGGTTGGTGAAAATGCCAAATTGTGTGTGTGCGGGATGCACGCGGGCTGTCCCATGGGGGGCTTCGGTGGAGCTCTCTATAGGGCCACGGAGCGCTGTACTGGGTGGGTGGACATGCCACATTTGGTTTTCAGGACGCATGCGGGCGGCGTCATTGGGGGCTTCGGTTGAGCTCCTTATGGGGCCACGGAGCGCTGTACTGGGTGCGTCAAAATGCGAAATTCGGTGTGTGGGACGCATGCGGGCGGTCCCACTGGGGGCTTCGGTGGAGCTCCCTATGGGGCCACGAAGCGCTGTACTGGGTGGGTGTAAATGCCACCTTGGGCTTTCGGGACGCATGCGGACGTTCGCACTGGGCCTTCGGGGGAGCTCCCTATGGGGCCACGAAGCGCTGTACTGGGTGGGTGGAAATGCCAAATTGAATGTTTCGCAATGCATGTGGGCGGTCCCACTGGGGTCTTTGGTGGAGCTCCTTAGGGGGCCACGAAGCGCTGCAGTGGGTGGGCGAAAATACCGCATTGGGTTTTCATGACGCATGCGGACGGTGGCACTGGGGGCTTCGGTGGAGCTCCCCGAAGCGCTGTACTGGGTGGGTGAAACTGCCACCTTGGGTTTTCGGGACGCATGCGGACGTTTGCACTGGGGCCTTCGGGGGAGCTCCCTATGGGGCCACGAAGCGCTGTACTGGGTGGTTGAAGATTTTCGGGACGCATGCGGGCGGCCCCGCTGGGGGCTTCGGGGGAGCTCCCCATGGGGCCACGAAACGTTGTACTGGGTGGGTGAGACGAAGGGAGGAATGGCACGAGGGGGAGGAAGGAAGGAAGGAGGGAGGAACGCGGGGACCGTCTCTTCAAAACGAGTACCCAACACCACAGGATGGTTGGGAGAGAAAAACGACTGAGACTACTGCCACTGCTCGCCTTTCTCGCAGGCGCTGCGTTAAGGGTTGCAGTTGCCACCTGGGGCTCCAGGTGCGCCTCCAGCTTCTCGTAAGGTGGTGCCTGTCTTCTGGCGTGCCGCAGCAGACGGCCAAGGACGGCGAATGCTATGCTGTTTTTACGCTCGCGCAGTGCGCGATGGCTCCGATTGAGTTGTGTTTGTGACTGCCAATGGGCCCTGTGCGGCCTCTGGGGCTGTGTTGGCTCTCCGGGGCGTCTGCGGGAGAGGTCCCAGGGCCCGCCTCCGCGGGTGCCCAGCTGGTCCGGTTTGGGTGGTTTCTGGATCTCACGGCTGCGAAGACGGCCGCGCGCTGCGCGAGCGTTGAAGTCGACAGCGGCAAGACCACTTCGTGAGAGGAGAAGGGCAATGAGCCCGCCGACGTGCACGGCAAAATGGGCGCGGCCAAGCATGCTGCATGCGAGGCAGACGTGAACCTGCCCAGTGTTGTCAGGTGTCCTGCCAAGGAGGCAGCCCGCTGGGCTGCCCAGCTGCAGGTGCACTTTGCAGTCTGTGGGCCAAGCTCGGCAGGGCGCGGCTGGATTGGACCCCGGCGAAGTCTCTTCTATTTTTGGCATGGGCAAGTGCTCTAAGCAACCGGTGTCCACGGCAGGTGGTTTTGGCAATCACGCTGCCCACTCCCTCCTCGTCTTCCGTTTCTCCCTCCTGCTCCTTGTCTTTTTTCTCCTCCGTGGCTGGTGCTTCGAATAGTGGGGTCCCTTTTGCCCCTCGCTGGGAAAGCAAGCAATTTTCATCATCTGCTTTTTGGTTGTATAGTCAAAGTGTCAGCCGATTTTATGGTGTTCAAGGCGGGCGCACTGCTCGTTGCACCGACCGATGAACCGAATCGGTAGCGATCAGAACGCCGCTCTTGGAGTTGTGGGGTTGAGTTGTGGGGTTGAGCTGAGTTAGGTGTTTTGCGGGCGCTTTCTGGCCGTGCACCGCTCGGGAGACGATCTGCTACAGTATGGTGGTTCTGTATGTCTGGGTCGGACGCGCGCGTCCAGTGAGGACACGCAGTGCTACAGCCGGCCCGTATCATGAGGATGCGCGATCAGGATGCTAGGGCCTCGGCCGCCCACCTCGAAGCTTGAGCGGGGCGCGGCCAACGAAAGTGGTCAGGGATGGGCCGAGGAGGCAAAGGTGCAAGGGTACTGGTACCCTTGGGAAGGCTGCCCGTCCTCACCATGTGGGTTGACCGCAGCATGTCCTCGTGCGTCAGGGCGACGCGCACAGGGGGGGGCCCGTGCCACGAAACGCCCTGCTTGCCTCCAGGGTGCAGCGGGTTTCTTGGGTCCGGATGGTTCTGCGATGGAGAGCGTGACGCTCCCGCACCGAAAGCCCAGGGACGTCCTGGGGTCTCAGCGTCGGCTTTCTCGTGGAGGGTCTCTTGTGGACTGGCCCCCGCTGCAGCATGCCCTTGTGCGTCCCGCTTCCGGGAGGCGCGGGGCGGCCTCGAGGCGACACGAACCAGGCCAGGGATGCCCGGATCCATCGGTGGGCGTTTTTCCGGGCCGCTGCCTGGTCAGGCCTCGGGGGGTGGGGGGCCTCCTCCTCCCTCCTCCTCCTCCTCCTCCTCCTCCTCCTCCTCCTCCTCCTTTACTCGTGCCTGCCACTGTCTCTGCCCTCCTTTTTCCACGGACAGGCCCCGGGGGCGCCCCGGGCGCCCCGCGGCCTGCGCCCCCCCCCCGCGCGGCCGCCGAGGCTGCAGTCCGACCCGCCCCAGGGCATCAGCGCCTCGCCGATGAAGGACGACATCATGTCCTGGAGCCGCCCAGGGGCCTCTGCCACTCCCACCTTTCCGTTGCTGGACATCCTTGGCCTTGCCTTCCAGAGTGTCCCATCCCCCAGCGCCTGCTTGCTGCTGGACCGGGAGCGGCCGCCCCAGCTCCCTCCTCGTCCCTGGTGGGGTCCCCGCCCCTCCCGCCCGTTGTCGACCAGGCCCTTCGCCAGAGTAACCTTTCATGCGGGCCCAGCGGAGTCCCCCGATCGCTGAACGCCATGCGATAGTAGCGTCTTGCGCGCTTGCGTTTGGGCCCCCCGCAGCCCCCCAAAAAGCCGCGCACCAGAGGTCACTCCTACCCAGGGTCACTTCTGCCGACGTTGGCGGGAGTGTAGGGACCAGGGGGCGCTCTTCCTCTTCGGACTGAGGGCGCCGGGATCTGGGCCGCGCCTTTGCCCTCCGTTTCCTCCTGCGCGCGGTGCTTGCCAGCACGCTCCGAAACGGTCCTCCCCTCGTCCTTGCTCCCCGCTCTGCCTCTCTTCCCTCTCTCTCGTCTCCTTCGGTGCTCTGAATTCGCTCAGACTCTGGCCCCTCTTCCCACATCGGCCCCCTGCGCTCGAGGACGGCGGTGATGTTCGGCCCGGACGACACGCCCTGGGAGGGCGGGACCTTCCAGCTGGAGGTCACCTTCACCGAGGATGAAGTCGGGCATGTCCCTCTGTAGGATGAATATTCGAAAATTGTATAAAAAATCGTCCGGGTGCGATGTTCCGACTATTTTTTGATCACTTTAGACTATTTATTATTTGTCTTCCCAAATCCGCCTGTAGGGGGACACGCCCGACCTAAACCAAGGAGTTCCCGACAAAACCACCGCACGTGAAGTTCTTAACGAAGATGTTCCACCCGAACATCTACAACAACGGGGAGATCTGCCTCGATATCCTCCAGAACCAGTGGAGCCCGATCTACGATATATCGGCCATCCTCACGTCGATTCAGGCAGGCTCGTTCTGCCTGTCGATGCGCTCCCAGACCTTCTCGCGCTGTGAAACAATCACGACATGAGGCCTTTGGGAGCCCTGATCGGCCCTCGGGACCGTCAAACAACGACTCAGGACGAAAACCGTTCCTGGGGAATGGGTCCAGACGTCTGGGGGTCGACGTTTTGAAAAAAATCACGACGTCGGGGGTCTGAGCTGCCCGTGTCAGCTCAGCATGGTGGCGGGGGAGGGGTACAGATGATTAGGTGCACGGCAGCTCTACCTTGGCCTCTATCATCACTACCATGATCTCTGTAAGATCGCAGGGCCAACCGCTCGAAGTGCGATTTCCATATCCAGTCCCACCATCTGTCGACAATCGGCCCCAGCACTCATAGCCGGTTGGTCTTTTTCAAAACATGTCGGCTCGGTTTTCACAGGGGAAGCTTGCAGAGGTGCATGGCGCAAGCTCGGAATCTTCAGGACTACTGTTTTTTTCCCGCTCTTCGCACGGCGAGCATGTTCTCAATCTTGTTGTTACGAAGATCGCCACCTTTGGAGCCGAGCTTATCACAAAAGTTTACTCGCACGTATCCTTGCTGCGGACGCGGACAGTGCAAACGCCAGGCATGGCAATAAGAAAGCAGTGTGCCATCAGCGGCGCCCTCGCATCCTTGCCTCTTCGGCATTGTGCTATGGCGTTCCGCATCCGCAGCAGTTTGACCACGGACGTCGATGGATCTCGCAGATTCTACCTCGCGCTCACGCCCCTCTGCTTTTCTCCCTGCCGAGACGCAGCCTCGAACGCGCGGACCGCCGACACAGCCTCGACGCTCTAGAAACAGATGTCGGAAACTGGAAGATATACATTACCAGTGGCGGGTTGTTCTTTCAATCCCACGACTTCTTGAGGGTCAGGGACGACGCTGGGGTGGTGGTGTGGTGTATACTTTTTTCCCCGGTGTCCCGGGGAAGCGGCGAAAGACCTATACGCCAGGATCCCGTATGCACCAGAATCTGCGTTCCTGTGCGAATCTCAGCGCAGGGTCGGGAAAAGCGTCGGTGTACAGTGCCGTTTTTAATACTTGCTCCGCGCGCGCATCATGTATCAAACATGCAGGGATCTAGTATTAAAAACAACGGTGAGTTCATGCATACATGCACTCATAAATTAGTCATGTATTACATATCCGATATTGTCATGTATTAAACATCCTATATTAGTCATAAAAAACATGTATTAGAAACTGCCCTGTATGGAGTTCGCTTCCCCAAGATAGTCCTGTGAGGCACGTCCTGAGGACGCCGGGCCCCGTCCTGCGAGAGGCGCCGGGCGCGGCGCGCCCTGCGAGAGGCGCGCCCTGCGAGGCAGGACGCCCTCGCGGGGCCACGTCCTGCGAGGCACGTCCTGCGAGGCGCCCTGCGAGGCGCCCTGCGAGGCGCGAGGCGTCCTGCGAGGCACGTCCTGCGAGACGTCCTGCGAGGCACGTCCCGCGAGGCACGTCCTGCGAGGCGCGCCCTGCGAGGCGCCCTGCGAGGCGCCCTGCGGCGTACAGAGTTCGCTTCCCCGAGACCGTCCTGCGAGGCACGTCCCGAGGACACACGGGCCCCGCAGGGCGCCTCTCGGGGGCCTGGCCTCCGGCCCCCGGGGCGGGCACGGGCCTCGGCTCGCCGAGCTCTCTTTCTCTCTCTCTCTCTCTCTCTCCGCCACCAGCAGAGGATGCACGGACACCCTGCAGTGGATGATTCGTGGACTACTCCCTCGGCCTCAGGGGAGGGTAGCGGTGTACAGTGCCGTTTTTTATACATGCTCCGCGTGCGGATCACGTATGGAACATGCAGGGATTTATTATTAAAAACAACGATGACATCATGCCCGAATTGATTCATAAATTAGTCATGCATTAAAATGCGACATTGCTTAAACACCCGATGTATTAGCAACTGCCCTGTATGGATTACCACTGGCAGCCAGCGGCTTCACACACCGCCGCCCTCCCTGAGGGTGTATGCAACAGGTCGCCGAGCTCTCTCTCCGCCACCAGAAAAGGATTCACAGACACCCTGCAATGGATTATCGGAAACTGGAACCTATACATTCCTAGCGGCGGGCTGTTCTTCCCACCCTGGGACTTTTTGAAGGGTCCGGGACGACGTCGGGGTGGTGTGGCGTATACTTGTTTCCCCGTCTTCCCGGGGAAACGACGCAAAATGTATACACCTGGATCCCGTATACACCAGAATCCGCGTTCCTGTGTCGGGAAAAGCGTCGGTGTGTGTATATATATAGAGAGAGAGAGAGAGTTTCCTTAGATTATTCGTGGATTATTCCCTCGGCCTCAGGGGAGGGTAGCGGTGTATGGATTACCACTGGCAGCCAGCGGCTTTACACACCGCCGCCCTCCCTGAGGGTGCATGCAACAGGTCGCCGAGCTCTCTCTCCGCCACCAGAAAAGGATACACAGACACCCTGCAATGGATTATCGGAAACTGGAACCTATACATTCCCAGCGGCGGGCTGTTTTTCCACCCTGGGACTTTTTGAAGGGTCCGGGACGACGTCGGGGTGGTGTGGTGTATACTTGTTTCCCCGTCTTCCCGGGGAAACAACGCAACATGTGTACACCTGGATCCCGTATACACCAGAATCCGCGTTCCTGCGTCGGGAAAAGCGTCGGTGTATATAGAGTTCGTTTCCTTAGATTATTCATGGATTATTTCCTCGGCCTCAGGGGAGGGTAGCGGTGTATAGATTACCACTGGCAGCCAGCGACTGTATACACCGCCGTCCTCCCTGAGGGTGCATGCAACAGGTCGTTGGAGTGTGTGTGTGTGTGTGTGTGCATCTCTTTCCGTGGCGTGCTCTTGCTGCGGACCCCGGGGCAGAGAAGGAGGGAGAATTACAGGAGGATGATGATAAGCAGAACGCGGAACAGTGCTAGGAGGAGGAGGAGGAGGAGGAGGAGGAGGCGGAGGGGGAGGAGGAGGAGGAGGAGGAGGAGGAGGAGGAGGAGGAGGAGGAGGCAGGCTGCCTGAAGCAAGCGGCCGCCAGTCTCTGCTGACCGACCCCAACCCCAACTCGCCGGCCAACAGCGAGGCGGCCAGGCTGTGGTCGGAGAACCGGCGGGAGTACGACAGGCTCGATTGGCCTCCCCCTATCCGTCCAGACCATCTTTCCTCAGGGAGATCGTCGTTTTCTTATTCATTGTTTTGCCGATCGGCGCGGGCCCTCGCACCCCCCCCCCCGCCATGGAGTAGATCCTGGCTGTTATTGGCGCCTGTTTCAAGCAAGCTGAGCTTCCCCCGTAGGACGCACTGTTGCAAACAGTCGCGTGAAGCAGAGGTCCAGAGCCAGACCCCCCCCCCGTTCCCCCGCCCCCTTCAGCCCAATGTCGAAGCGCCGAAGAAGAAAACGCTCACAAAGGGAAGCGCCAGCACCAACACCAGCGGGCCGCCTCCAGCGCGGAGGTCTGCGGTGCCTCCCCGGACGGGAGACTGGCTGCGTCTCGGGTGGCCTGGGGCACCCCCGTCGGCCGCGGGGGCGCGCGCGCGCGCAGGCGGCACGGCCCCTCTGACGCGCGGCGCGCCGCCTGGACAGCATGCCAGGTATGCCAGCGCTGCCGAGCCAGTATTCAGTCTTGGCACTCTGGCAGAGAAGCCGTGCCAGTATTGAGCCTCGGCTGAGATCCCAGGCGGCTTGGTGGGACGCCTGTGCCACCTTCAGGATACGTGTTGTTCCTCCCTCCTCCCTCCTCCCTCCTCCTTCCTCCCTCCTCCCTCCCTCCTTCTCCCTCTCTCCTTCTCCCTCCTCCTCCTCCTCCTCCTCCTCCTCCTCCTCCTCCCTCTTCTCCTCCGCCTCCGCCTCCTCCTCTTCCTCTCTCGTCCCTCCTCCTCCTCCTCCTCCTCCTCCTCCTCCTCCTCCTCCTCCTCCTCCTTCCGTAGCCATTTTGCCATTTTGGCTCAAGCCATTTTGGCGCAAGTGCGAAACGTTCGGCCTGGCGCTTCGTGTTTGGTCGCTGCCGAGGGCCTGGCTCGAGGTATTTTGCCTCAGGGGCTGCTGGCTGGAGCCCGCGCACCGACCACTCTCTTTCGATTTTCTTCCCCAGTCTTCGCACCCATGGCCGAGTCGAGTGCGCTGCAGGCGCCGACCTCGGCGATTCAGTCACAGTCCGCCAACATGACGACCGAGCTGGGCAGGATGCGCCAAGCCACATATTCGTACAACACCCGAGCCGAAGCTCTTGAAGCATCTCTCATCGCCTTCTCCGCGCAGCAGGCTCAGACATACCAAGGCGTCCAGACCATGATCAATGGAGTGAGCAACGCCTGGGAGGATCGCTTCACCAACCTCGAACGCCGCTTTGAGGAGACCCTAGCATTCACGGACTGCGACGACGAGGCGATGGAGGACCCGTCCAAGTTCGGCAAGTTGCAGGCCATGATCGATGGGAAGCTCGCCGCCCTGCAGCAGCAGCTGAACAATCTCTCGCGCCCAGCCTCTACCATCTCAACGGCATCGTCACCCGCTTTTCGTGCCAAGATCCGTCGCACGGATCCTCACCCTCCTCCTGCGAACCTTCGCGCAGATGTCGTCGACCCGTGCCGCGTGTGGGTCGGAGGTTTCCCCCGTGCAGCGCTGGAGAGCCACCGCATACATCACTTCGATGCCGTGAAGCAGAAGATCTCCGAAACGGACCCCGACTTAGACGCGCTGGATATCACCGACAAGTTCCACCAAGTTTCAATGTCGTACAGCATCCATTGCGAGAGTGGCCGCCATGCCAAAGACTTTCGCGCCTGGGGCCAATCAGTTCATGCCGCCATGGTTCGACCCTCGCACACGCAAACCGATCCCTCTCCGAGTTCGCCCTGGCATGCCTCTTCCAGCTAGGCTGAGACAGCGGTCGCTGTCCCGCCTGTGGCCACACGTCCTTGTCAAGTTCCAGCTCGAAGGCAAGTGGAGCGCTCACCTCAGGCTCGGTGTCAGCAGCGCTAGAGGCGAGTTCAGCATCACGGACAACAGCCAAGACGACCACTGGGTGCTCTTCCGCACGGTCGAAGAGAGCGAGGACCAGTTCAGCATCCAGCCCAACGTCGACAACCTCCAAGAGTGTGGCATATCCGTCGACGATGCCACCAAGCTCATCCAGGTCGCCATCGACGCGACGAGCGACGGGTACATCTAGGAAGGTCTTCTGCCAGCGTCTAGTTTCATTGAATTTTTCCGACGGCCTCCCTGGCGTGGGGATCGAGCCGCAGCAGGCTCCTCCAGGTGGCGGCCTGTCTCAGTATCAGCTTCAGAAGCACAGCAGTTCCTCTTCCTCGTCGGTGTCCTCCGCGTCTTCGTCCTCCCCGTCTTCGCCCTCGTCGCCGCCCTCGCTCGCCCTCTGCGCGGTCCCCTCGGCGCGAGAGGATAGATAATGGACCCCCCACCAGTCCCCCCCCCTTCTCCGGGCTCTACAGCTCCTCGGGCCTCGAGGTGCCCGCGTGCAACTCGCAGGGCTTATTTGGGTCTGTCCGTGCTCATCGCGAAACTATTGCCGCTAAGCGTTCTCGCTTCCACTCTCTATGTGCTCATCCTGGGGCCGCGGGCATCCAGGAGTCCCGCAGGCACGAGGGGAACCTGGTCGCCATTGAGAATCAGTTGCCCCATCACGGAATCTACGGCCAATTCCACCCCCACTCGCACATCAAAGCGCGGATGCTCCTGGTTATCCATCCTGTCATCCTGGCAAAGTTTTCGGATATTCGTCCTCTTGTGGTTTCTCCTAGTCGGGATTCGCGCCCGGGCTGAATCTGGAGAGGTTTGCTTCGCCAGCATTCATATTGCACCCAAGTCGAGCAAAGCCAAGAAGAGGCAACTCTTGTCTAGGATGCGGCAGGCGACGCCCCTCCTGCCACAGCCCAGTCGTTCTTGCCGGGCGATTTCAACTTCGCTGCCCCAGGCGAGGGCATCCAGTGCGTGAGCGGAGAGATCCGCCCGATGGCCGTCGACGGCCTTGCGAGATTTCTCGAAGTGCAGTTCCCTGACGCGCTCGAGGTCGAGCAGAGTTCCCCTTCCCACAGGATCACGATAGAGTCGAATGGCATGCGTGCAGTCAATGCGCTAACCCGTATAGACATAATCTTTACAAGCCCTCGCACAGCCGACGCGTGCGACTACCATCCACAAACAGGTGCACTGTGGGATGTATATGATTTACGTGCTCCTAGTGATAATTGCCTTGTCTTCGTCTGTCTCCGCCTCCCCATCTCTGCGGCCGACCCGAACGTTCCCTCCTGGATCTCTAAACGTCGTTGGTGCCCTGCGTCTCTCCATCGCATCGCCAAAGCTATCGACTTCTCTAACGGCCCGCCCACCAAGCTTAAAGCAATAAAAGGGTGTGTGTGTATATATATATATATTGCGGCCCATCGCATTCGACAGCAAACGAAGCTTTTTCCGCCTGAGTCTCACGCGCAGCATTCACCCTGGCTGTTCACCATCAACCGCGCCATGATCGCGGAGCGAGCATGTGATCAGACCTGCATTTAAGATCCCCCCAAGCTCGACAAGTGCATAGATCGAGACACGTTCCTTTGGCTTGACAGACACGGTTTTCACCAGCATATGGCAGAAGCCGCTAGAGGAGGATTAGGGGAGGAGAGGGGGGAGCTGATGTCTGAATTTGTACCTGAGCGGCTTCGTGACGCCCGTCTGGCCAAGATCCAGAGGCAAGCATAGAGCTGGGCTCCGAGGAATAGGAGGACGGCTCTTGCAGGTATTCGCGTTCCAAATGGGGCCCACCATCCGTCTATAGAGGTCGGCGCCGGGGCTCTGCGTCACCATTGGGCCAGGGTGCACAGTGCGGTTGGCGGCTCGTGCTAGACTGCCGCTGACCTGGCCCCGTTCATCCAGCGAGTGAACCCCGCCGTCGAGTGGCAGCTTTCTCGGGGGCGTTTTCGCCATATGGTCAGCCGTTTCAGAGACTGCGCCCCAGGCCCTGACGGGCTTTGCTAATCTGCTTGGGAAAACGGAGGTGGATTCGTGATAGGCGCGTTGCGCGGCCTACGCCTACACCCCCAGCCTGGCGCCCCGCTCGCCGACGACTTCAATAAAGGCCTTATTGTTTTCATCCCGAAAAGGTTCCCATCAAGAAGGTGCCGTGAGTTTTTTGGCGTGCCCCAGAAGATGCCCGCCCTATTGCACTGAGTAACACAGGCGTTGGGATCCTAGGCTCGGCCCTGAACAACGCCCTATCTGGCCAATGTGAGCTAGGAGCCAGCGATATCCAGAATGGCTTCGTCCGCGCGCGCCAGATGTCCGACGACATTTTGAATCTAGAATGCAAAGTGCTACGGCATGGCATCTTGCAGTGTATCCAGAGTGCTGGCTGCGCCCTCCTGGGCGTCAAGGCGGCGTTCCCGCCCCTGCTGCATTTCTGGATCGAGTTCGTGCTCTCGCCCATGGGGTCCCTTACTGTTTCCTCAACTCGGTCAAAGCGTTGTAGCGGAACATCTCCGTGGAGCTGATCCTGGGGGGCCGTCGTTTCCCTGGCTCCGAAATCTTCCGAGGGGTCCGTCAAGGGTATCCGGTGTCTGGAAGTATGTTCGTTCTGTCTCGATCCAGTCCTGCGCATGGTCCAAGATAGGCCCCCCAGCCCGCAGAATTCGCTGACGGCGCTCTCTGACGACGTGGCCTGCTGATCACTGCGTCGAAAGCTACTGGTCTGGTCCTAAACATCCTGAAATGTGTCATCGTGTTCTACCGTAGCCCCATCGACCGAGTCGAGGAGGAGAGGAGGCTTCGGATTCATGGGCTTCGCGTTCGCAATTTTGCCATCCAGAATTGGGGGAAGCATCTCGGAATCCATCTGGGGGTTGACTGTGTTGAACGATCATGGGCTGGACCAGTAGCAAAATACTCTGAAAGATGCAGGTGCGTCCGCTCGCTTGCTGGTGGCCTCCACCTCGCCCTTCCTACAACTCGATCGCCATCTCCGTCCACATGTTCGTCGCTTCCTTCTTCGCCATTCCCAAAGTTGCCAGCGACGCTGAGCGAGATGGCTAACATATCCTCACTGCCTGTCCAAGATATGCCATCCCGAATGCGGTGCCGCTGCAGTTTAAGCCCCTCTTCCGCCAGAGCTGGAGTGCGAGATCCTTGTGGCACGAGGGGGGCGCCGCTCTGTACAGAAACGCAGCCATATCACCGCAGTTTTGGACATGTAAGACAGAGATTGAGCAGGTGCTGGACGGCACCGACCTCATCCTCGGCCAGAGGTTCAACCGGTTTTACAATCGCTCCCCCCTCAAGCAGATGATTGAGATGTACACTTGTGTTTGGAACCTCCCAAGGACCGTCCAAAATCGCCCCTGGGAAGAAGGGGTCATGCATTGCCCCAAGATTCAGCGAGAACTAAGAAAAAAACGCTTTTCCATCTCTTCCCGCTCCCGTCTTTGCAGGCCAGATTAGGTGATCGTCTCAGATACTGGGATAAGGACATCACGGATGAGCCGGTCTCTCTGGTGGAATGTAGAATCCGTACCATGGGCCAGCTTTTTCCTTGCTACATTGGGCTCGGTATTTTACAGTGTATCTGCAATGCCATGAATACTTCTCGTCGATATCGCCAGGCGCGTAAAAACTGTCGTTTCGGATGTGGTAATGGTGATGCTATTTTACATTACTTTGGTTGTCCTTATATAGTTCCTGTAGTGAGGCGCCTCCTCCCCTCTCTTCCCGACTGGTGGGGTGTTTGTGATCCTAGGTCTTGTTTTGACTTGTATTCTAGAGAGTTTAGCTATCCTGGTGAGCTCTCTGCCACTGCTGATGCTGCTGATTTAGTTCTCACTAGATTCAATAACCTTCGCGCGCGTGATATATTTTCACACCCCCTGGGAATTATATTTCTGGAGGGTCGCATGCATCTGTCTGCAGCGCGTAGCCAACATCAGGGCATTAGCGCACTGATCATCGCCTGCAAGCAGGCGAGGTGGGAGCAGGCGGATTCGGTGCGCCTCAGGGGGCGGGTCTCTCCTCCTCCTCCTCCTCCTCCTCCTCCTCCTCCTCCTCCTCCTCCTTCCTCGCATCGCGCGAAGCGCTGCGCAGTGCTTGAGCATGCCGTTTGATGCCGTCTTCTGGGGCCGAGGGGGGTGATCCTGGATGCGGCTTCCCGCTTTGCCAGCTCCCGGCCGCCCACGGCGGGAAGCCCGGGCGGGGAAGCAGTGCGTCGGCGTTCCCGCGAAAGGCGTCGTTTTCTAATCCGGTGTTTTGCCGGTCCTCGCGGGCCCTCGCCCCCCCCCGTTCCCATGGAGCAGATCTCGGTTGTTTTTGGCGGCAGTTGGAATCTTCCCCATGGGACGCACTGTCGCAAACACTTGCAGTACGCAGAGGTTCGACGCTCCCCCCCCCCCCTCCTCCACCCCCCTCCGCCCAATGTTGAAACGCCGAATAAGAAAACGTTCGCGGAAAGGGGCTTCTCGTCCCAGGCTTGCGATGGTGGGGCGTCGGAGAGCGCTGCCGAGCATGGGTGGCAAACAGGTGGTGGTACGGTAAGGGCGCCAGGGTACTCCATCCCCCCCCCCCGCGGGACCCCTCGAGAATCGAGCGGTGGAGAATGAGGAGGACGAGGACGAGGACGAGGAGGAGGAGCTGGAGAAGGAGAAGGAGGAGGACCTCTTGATCCTCTATTTTCCCTTGTCCTACCCATGGTAGTGGTGGTGGAAAATTGGCCAATCAGAGACCTCGAGGGTCGAGGAGCGAGGGCGCCCGGGGCCTCTTGGAGGCCTCCGGGTTTTCGTCGCCACCGCCGCTGCCACGGGCAGGAGGCGCTCTCGGAGGCTCTCGGCGGTCTTCGGGTGCTGGCCTCTTGGACTTTCTTCAAAGGTTCTGGGATGCTTCGGGGCAGGACGGTGAGGTTCAGGCTGTAATGACGAGGAGGAGGAAGAAAAGAAAAGAGGATTATGATGATGCTAATGCTGATGCTGATGATGATGGTGATGACGATGCTGCTGCTGCTGATGATGATGATGAGGAGGAGGAGGAGGAGGAGGAGGAGGGAGGGGGAGGAGGAGGAGGAGGGAGGAGGAGGAGGAGGAGGAGGAGGAGGTCCCATCTCCCCTCTGGTGCCGTGGCTCCGCCGGCGGCGGCTGCTGCTGGCCCCGCCTGGCGACCGCCCCCCAAGGGGTGCCGGCCCCCGCGCCGCGCAAGAAGCAGGGGGTCTCGGGGAGGTCTTCCTGGCCAGGCGCAGAGGGGGGGGGTAGGGGGGAGAGGGGGGGGAGGCTTCTTAGAAGCACCCCTGCTTCTCAGAAGGCGTTGGCCTTCTCTGTAGACGTGAGGCCTGCGGCTTTTAAGAAGCAGGGTGCTTCTAAGAAGCCTCCCCCCCTACCCCTACCCCCCCATGCGCGCCGCCAACTTCCCGCGGTCTTCTGGGAGCCCGAGGAGGCCGTGGTCGGGAGGGGAAAAGCACACAGACGCGGTCGAGGAAGAGGTACCCATACCGCTACCCTTCGGCCACTTTTCCCCTTTCTGGGCCTCCTGGGCGGCCCGCGTCGCCACCGCTGGAGTCGCCTCGAGGTCCTGATCAGAACGCACCCCAGGAGAGGTCCAGGGAGTAGCGGTATCGGTGCCTTTTGGTTTTCCCCAAAACGCACGCACACACACACACACACACACACACACACACACACACACACACACACAACACACAACACACAACACACAACACACAACACACAACACACAACACACAACACACAACACACACACACACACCACACACAACACACAACACACAACACACAACACACAACACACAACACACACACACACGCACACACACGCACACGCACGCGCACGCGCACGCGCACGCGCACGCACACGCACACGCACACGCACACGCACACGCACACGCACACGCACACGCACACGCACACACACCATGAGTCGTCGATACCAGGGAAGGGGAACAAACACAGACACAAGTGATCGTTGTCTGATTCCTTGTTTTGCAGATCGGCGCGGGCCCTCACCCCCCTCCCCCCTGGAGCAGATCTTGGCTGTTTTGGGCGCCGTTTCGTGCAGGTGGAGCTCCTCCCCTATAGGACGCACTGTTGCAAAAAGTCGCATTAAGCAGAGGTCCAGAGCCAGCCCCCCCCTCCCCCCCACTTTCGCTTAATGTCGAAACACCGATTAAGAAACGCTCACCAATGAGTCGTCGATCCAAGGTGGGAAGGTATGGGAAGTTGAGGGGGGAGACGAGAGTCCAGAACGTGTGGGAAAGTAGAGGGGACTCCTGAGCTGTGTCTACTTCTCTGTGTGCCCCTGGGCCCCCTGCAGATGGATGAGGTGATGGAAGGGCAGGAGGCAGAGGGGTGGCCCCCCCGGACGGGCAGAGGGAGGGGCAGAGGTGGAGGCGGAGGTCATGGAGCGGCACGGAGGGGAAGCAGAGGCACCTGGGCGAGGGAGAGGCAGAGGCAAAGGAATGAAGGGGGGAGAGAGAGAGAGAGAGAGAGAGATTGCATTGCTGCCGCATCTGGATTTCATTGCCACCGCATCTTGATCTCACTGCGACCGCATCTTGACTGTAGACGGTTCGCGCACTGCTGCCATGCCATCTTGGGCTCATCAGTGGTCTCAGCGCAGTAGCTGACGGTTTCTTGCGCCTTGAGATTGCCACGTCAAAGCACACGAGAGAGGGTGTGTGTGTGCTTGTGATATAGACCACTGCTGTGATCGATTGGGCAGATTCCCTCCTGCCTTCTGCGAGCGCCTCCGACCTGTAGGCCACCACGGGCCTTCGCAGCCAGAGAGGCTGCGTGGGTGGCGCCTGTAGGCGCTGGCCTTGGGGGTGCGCGGATGCCTTTAGGCAGGGTTGGCCTGTAGGCGTGCTTCTAGGCAGGGGAGGACGGGGGGAGTGAGTGCCTACAAGGGATCACAGGCAGGGAGGAAGTGCCTGAAGGCAGGGAGGAAGAGAGAAATAGAGAGAGAGAGAGACAGAGCCGTCGCCGTTGCCGCCTCTGCCGCCGTCGCCGTCGCCGCCGCCGTAGCCTTATTGTAGTGGCCTTCGGCCAGTGCCGCCGATCCGGGTCGCTCGGGGTTATTCTCCAGACGCAGACATTATGGGGAAACCACCGGTTTTGCTTGAAACTTACCCTAAAACGTTTTGTTTCTTTGAGAAAGCGCGCTGCGACGGTTTCATTGCCAGCCGCGGAAATCCAATGGTTCTATGCGTCTGCCGGCAGGCCTTGAGCGCGTCTACAGAGGGGCCCTCTGTAAAATCGCAATTCCCCCGCCCCTCCTTGAGCGCATCTACAGAGGGCCCCTCTGTAATATCGCAAATCCCGCGCCCCCCATTGAGCGCATCTACAGAGGGCCCCTCTGTAAAAACGCCAATCCCGCGGGGGCCTGAATTGCGTTGCCCCTTGAGCGCATCTACAGAGGGCCCCTCTGTAAAATCGCCAAACACCCCGCATCCGCCGGAAACTCGCACCCCCCCCCCATCCCCCCTTCCCCGGCAGAGCCACCCCGGCAACCCCCCCAGAGGCTGAGGCTCAGCCTCGAGGCTGTAGCTGAGACTCCTTGAAACTCACACGCCGGATCGCCGGATTAGTCGCTGTCGCCGCAGCCGCCGTCGCTGTCGCCGCTGACGCGCCGCGCGGCTGCCGCTGTCGTGGTCGTCGTCGGCGTCGCCGTCGTCGCCGTCGTCGTCGCCGCCGCCGTCGTCGTCGTCGTTTTGGCCGACGAGGCGCGTGACGCAGATCGTGGAGGAGAGCTGGGCGGCCGCTGACGCCCTCTGCGAGGGTGAGGACGGCGAGGACGGCGAGGAGGACTCCGCTGCCAGCCCTCTGTCCCCCGCTGGGGTGCCTTCAGCCCTTCAGCCTTCCTTCATACTCCCCTCCCCCTTCCCTGCTCCCCCTCCTCCTCCTTCTCCTCCTCCTCCTCCTCCTTCTCATCTGCGTCATCGTGCACCTCCCCGCATCTTCTCCACCTGTTCCTTTCCCCCCACTCCTCCTCCTCCTCCTCCTCCTCCTCCTTCTCCTCCTCCTTCCACTCCTCCTCTTTCTCCCCGTCTTCCTCCTTGCCCTCTTCGTCCTCCTCCACGTCCTCCTGCTCGCTTTTCCTATCCGTGCTTTTCTATTTCTCTTCTCTTCCACGTCTTTGTCCTGCATCAGTGCAAGGCCTCTCAGTGACAGAGCTCGCTCATGGCAATTGGGTGCCATCTGGCATGAAATCCATGAGACATTCGATTCCGTTCTACTGTTCTTCTTCTCCTGCTGTTGCTGCTGCTCCTCCTATTCCCGATCCCCGCCACGAGCTGAGGCTTCTTGTAGACCTCTTGTGCCTGCTGCCTCGCTCGTCGAACACCCGCCGCTGGCACCAGCACAACATCCTTCTGTCATCCCTCCTACTCCCCCTCCTCCTCCTTCTCCTCCTCCTCCTCTTCCTCCTCCTCCTTCTCATCCTGCTTCTCCTCCTTCTCTTTCTCCCCCTCATCCCCTCCTCCTCCTCCTCCTCCTTCTTTTTTTGTATTGTGTTTTTCTGTGTCTCTCTCTCTCTCTCTTTGCCTCCGTCCTCCCCCTGCCTGCTCATCCCGCCTCCTCCCACCTCCCACCTCCTCTCCCTATCTCTGTCCTCCTCCTCCTCCTGCCCCCGTCCCGCTCTCTCTCCCTCTCCTCCTCCTTATCCCTCGCCCCTCTTCCCGCTCCTGGCGCCGAGAGGACGGCGAGGAGGCCGGCAAGCCCGGGGAAGACCCCGAGGCGGCCGGCGGCGCCGCGTCCGCCATGGACGAGGACCGGCCGAGCTCGACGACGGCCGCGGCACCAGCGACGAAGACGACGGCGACGACGCCGAGGGCGGCGGCGGCGGCGGCGGCGGCGGCGACGGCGCTGGCGGCGAAGAGGACCGCGAGGAAGGTGACGACGACGGCAACGACGACGAGGGCGACGGCGGCGAGGACGACGACGAGGGCGACGGGAGAGACGAGGACTACGACGGCGACGAGGGCGACGACGAGGACGATGACGGCGACGATGTCCTCGAGGGCCGTCGGCCGCAGCAGGTTCGTCTCTAGGGGTGACAGAGGCAGCCAGGACCTGCTGCTCCCCCCTCCCGACGTCCCAATACTCAGCAGCACACTTCTTTCTTCCGTCGGCTGCGAGGCGGGACAATCTGCTCCGGCGTGGCAGCGATGCAGGGGCACCACAGAGCGAATTGGCCGGCATGCGTGAGGAGGGAAAGGGAAAAGGCGGCCGCGGGGGGGGGAGAAGGGCGAGCACTCGGAGGCGGAAGACTTCCGCCATGAGCAGCCGGAGGGGCCCGCGGGCGGCGTGGGCGGCAAAGTTCTCAGCAACACACCCAGGCCCCCTCGCGCGTCGTGTCAAAACTCACAGCGGGAGGCTTTTCGCTAGTTTCGGCCTCTGCAGTGGCCCTCGCCGGGCCCCAGGACAGTCACAAAACGACTCGGGACGCAGAACCGGTCCCGGGGAAGTGGGGGCCCCTTCGGGCCATCACTGGGGCCCGCCTGGGGGTGAGGGAATGAGGAGGAGGAGGAGGATGAGGACGAGGAGGAGGCTGAGGACCAGTGTGAACCCAGGAGTCATCGACGATTTTGGAGTAAACCCTCCCTCCAAGCTGCCTCTTCATAGGTCCCAACAACTATTCATTTCCATTGATGGAACTGCCTCGTTGGAAGACACCCGTTTGAAGACCCTGAAGCATGCTAAACATTGTACTCGGGATTCCAACACCATGGATCAATCTGACTGTTGCGTTTTGGCGACCCTGAGTCATGCCAGAACGCCATTCCTAGGACTTCAACACAGCGAATCAACGTAACTGTTAATCCTGAATCCTTCCAAAACACAATGTCTGATACGTTGATGATGGGAACCAGTGAAGTTCTTGCAATGTGTTAAACCGAATGTACGCGACGCTGAGGCGAGAGCCACATTTTGAAAAGGAGCTACCCTCAGTCCGTGAAACTCTTGCACATGTTTAGAACGAATGTGCGCGGCGCCAAGGCGAGAGCCACATTTTGAAAACGACTCGCCCTCAATCCGTGAAACCCCTGCAAATTATTAAAACGAATGTGCGCGGCGCTGAGGCGAGAACCACATTTTGAAAACGACTCGCCCTCAATCCGAGAAGCTTCGCATTTTTTAACAAATGTGCGCGGCGCTAAGAGGGAGAGCCACATTTTGAAAACCACCCGCCTTTAATCAGTTACATTCTTGCAAATGTTTAAAACGAATGTGCGCGGCGCTAAGGGGGAGAGCCACATTTTGAAAACCACCCGCCCTGAATCCGTGAAACTGTTGCCAATTGTAAAGCTGCAGAATCATAAATGGTGAGGAAAGGAAAAACGCCCGGCCCGCCCTAAAAACTTGCCTCGGGGTGCGACAGGGAGATGTCGTTTTGAAAGAAGAAAAGGGATGGAGGAGGAGGAGGAGGACGCCGACGGCGACGATCACGACAACGAGGAAAAGGAGGAACAACGTAAAAGAAGACGATGAGAGCAAGGACGAGGAGGATGAGAAAGAGGAGGAGGAGGAGGACAGGACGAGGACAGAGCTTTCAAAATTGATTATTGGAGTCTGCTTGGGACTCTTCTGGGAGATATTCTGGTCCTCTTAGGCCCAGACGTCTTGGGGTCGACGCTATGAAACAAGAAGATCATGACGTCAGGGGGCCTGGGCACGCCGGCCACAGTAAGCGTCGTCCCGCGACGGGCTTCGAGGAGACAGCGTTCCCATGGCTGCACGCCAGATGCCATCCTTGTCGTATGCATCATCTGTCGGTCACCGCGCGCCTCAGGGCCCCTGGTTTCGAAGAGGAGGCAGCGCCGCAAACGTACACCTTTGGCGCTCCGCGCGGAGCGCCAAAAGTTTATGTTTATGCCGTTTGTTATGCTTCTTCTTCTTCTTCTACTCAGGGTCCCTGGTTGGCCAGTCCGCGGGCCGCACTTCCGGGGCATGCTTTCCAGGCCTTCCAAGGGGTCCGAGCAGATGAGGGCGACACGATCTAGAGCCCGTCTTTCCCCATCCCGACTTCGCCGATGCATTGACGATGCCGCGCGATCCTCCGACTCCATCTGCTCCGACCCGATTTGGACGGCCTCCCTTACTGTGGCTCCCGCAAGGAGAGAACGTCGTGACTATGGAGTGACGTCGGCCTGGCGGCGGTTGCCAGCGCAAGCGGCCGCAGGGCGGACTTAACTACCGCGTCCAGTGTCCGCATCCTTGTCGGAAACTTTGTGCCAGGTGTGTGCTGCTAGACTACAGGTCAGCCTCATCAGGCTTTTTGGGAGCGAAGGGAGGTTTTACATGACACAAGGATATGGAGGACCAGGCATAGTCACCCGACTCAGATCGTCACCAATAGCGAATATTGCCATGGAACGCTCGACACAGAACCGCAATCCAAATAACATTCTTGGGAAAGCTGCGGGCACAAGTTCATAATCAATGTATGTTTGGCATTGTAGCTATCAGTTGCAGTCTTGATGCTTTTTGTATATTTAATCGTTTCGCTCATTCCGCTGGCCCTGGAGCGCTATTTGGGGCCTCTTGGGGCCGTCTTGGGGGCTTCTTAGGGGGCTTCTTGGGAGCGTCTTGGGGCTCCTTGGCGGCGTATTGGGCTCCCCTGGGGCCTCTTGGGGGGCTCTTGGGGGCCCCTTGGGGCGGGAGGGGGGGTAGTCGTTGCCAGCCCCCCCCTGGGAGGCCACGATCCTCGTGAGGGGTGGCGAAAAATAGCCTCCCCCCTGGGGATCGCCCGGGGATCAGCCGGGGATCGGCCGGGGTACTTTTCGTCCGGGGCTCCCCAGGGGCCGCCCCGCGCGCGCGAACTAGAAATATTGTTAAGTAGTTACCGGAGATCTTAGCACGCCTCTGGCCCGTTGGGCCGGCGAATTCATCCCTTCCTGTATCAGCTGTGTTTTGACGTGTGTGCGCTCGCGTGTGCGTCCGTACTTGTGCGTGCGGTCCTTCAGAATTCAGCCAGTGATTCATGCAATCGATTGCACAGGGGTTCTGTCGTCGTCACAATGGGTGCAGTAGACTGTCGGCTGTTGTCTGGAGGGAATCCTTGCCACACTCGCCTAAGGATCGGGCCTGCCAGTTTTCTTTCGGTTGCCTCGAATGGCTATGTGGTGTGGCATGATTGTGTATCGCGTTTCATGTTTACGTTTCTCTTGTCTGTGTGCGTAGGGTTTTGTGGCATTCTGTGTGTTGCCCAAAGTTTTCCTATGATCCATGTAACGATGCTTGCGGCAGTCCTATGCCGCGCTCCAAGTACTCCACCGTGGTTCCTACGGGTCCCTGCGTATGTACATACCGAGAGCTGAGATCAAGCACGCAGGCAGGTGGGCAGGGGCGTGCGGGCGGGCATGCGGGCAAGTGACTAAACATGGTATTCAGCACCGACATTGTTGTGTTTGTGCAACGCAGCTCTAGCAACAGCGCGCAATCAGAAACAACCACGGGTAATCAGTCAAGCTTGACGACACACAAGGAAGCAAGCGCAACAAGAAATGTGGCAGCGAGCCTTTACGCAAGCAAGCAAATAATATCAAGCTAGTTCTAGCAAGCCGCAGCAAGCAAACATGCAACCCCTGGAGCAGATGCGTCCACTTTGCGCCCTACGCCGGATCAGCCAGACAACCCCCTCCAAATCTGGCGGATTAGGCTCCTGGGGGAGGGGTTCTCACACGACGGTGACACCCCAAGGGGTCTGCGATTTCCATGTTACCGTAATTGTTAGTGTTTGGTTTTGGAGGACCTTCACTCCAGAGTTGGGCGCAGGGCGCGACATCTTCTGTGCCAACGTCACGGTCCACAGTGTTCCAGAGTCGGCGACAATGGTTGACCAAGACAAGCGCTTCGGCAGTGAGGGGCGAGACGTGGAGGAAAACACATATTCTGTGCAGTGGGTGTCGGAAGTGGTGGGCCTTGGGCTTCAGAGGCCGTGGAAGCGGTCAAGCAGACCCGTCTGTGCATATAGCAAGACCCAGCTTCCTTCAGTGCCCCTCTAGGTATCACGGTCCCCGCTTCGAATTAGAACTGTGTGCACGCTCCGCTCGGCGAGGAGAAAATTTGTCATGTCCTTCCCATCCGCATCTCCACACACGCCCAATCCATCTGCTCACGCCCGATCCACGGAGCTTGCTGTGCCTGCGCGGGGGCACCTGTCCGAGGTGGCAATGTATACATGACCACCGCCTGGAGGATCAATTTCTGGGGACCTCGGCAGGCGGTGAATATGGATATATTCGGGCCCCCGGGGGCTGAAATAGATCCATACCCCTGCCCGTTGGGGCACCAGGACGTGAGTTCCCAGGCGGTGGATTTGGATAAATCCCCGCCTCGCGACCTGCTCCAGAGTCCCAGCCTCCCAGGGGGGGGCGGGAGGAAGCAGCAACCAGGAGGAGCGGGCCGATGACGAGGACGAGCGAAGACGAGGCAGCGCCCTCATCGCCCGACCAAGTGCCTCGAGGCACGGGAGTTCCTCGAACTTCTTTCTTCGTCTTTTGTTGGCTGCCATTGTTGGCGCCGTCGTCGTCTTCTTTTGGTACACATTGCTCGTTTTTCTTAATTCGAAAGTTCTTTAATATTTGGGGGGCCAGGATCCTGTCATTTCTAATTGATCTATCCTGGGTCTCTTCCTGGTCACTAGGGGGCCAGGAACAGTTAAAAACGTGCACCATTAAACATGAACGACGTGTATCCCTCCTTCTCATGTCGTCCTTCCTCCCTCCTGTCTTGCTTTCCTTGCTGTCGCTGCCGTGGTCCTCTTCCAGTCCTGCTGCTCGTGGAGGTCCTTCAGATCGGCCCCTCTCTCGTCGCCACATGGCTGCAGCTAGCCGGAAGAGGAGGAGGAAGAGGAGGAGGAGGAGGAGGAGTACCAGTGTAAACCCAAGATGTTCCCTCCAACTTTCCTTTTCACAGGTTCCTACAATACTTTGTTTTCGTTACAGCAGGTGGCCCGTTAAATGGCAGCCGTCCAGTGAGATCAACACATGAGAGATTCCCCCCTCAGATTCCAAAAAGGGGCAAACGGGGAGGTGCCTCGCAAGCACTGGAAACATGTCACAAAAAAAAAAAACAGATTTGCAGTGTAAGTGCGAGGGTTTGGGTACCCGTCGGGTTCCAAACTTTTTCGAACATCCAAGGTCGTCCCAAAACACAATTCTCAGGATTACAACTCCGCCAACCCATTGCGTCCTGACAATCCGCAATCGCGCCTGAACGTCGTTGCTGGGAGTTCAACACCGCGAATCTGCGTGAAAGTTGCGTCCCAACAGTGCGAAATCGTGCCAGGACACCATCCCTGGGACTCCAACCCTACGAATCCTTGAAACTGCAGCACGCAGTTGACACAAATATTCGCGGCGCTCGAGCGAGAGCATTGCTTGAAAAGGAACCAGCCTCCAGATTTGAAGCGAGAGCTCCACTGCGAGAGCTCCACCGCGAGGCGTTGAGGCGAGAGCTCCATTTCCAACACAACTCGTCCTCCATCCTTTTATCTGTTTTACAAGTCGAAGGCGAATGCGCGTGGCGCCAAGGCGAGAGTTTCAATTTTAAGACGGGCCACCTTCTATCCTTGAGGCTGTTGCAAATTTCAAGCTTCAGGGTCCGAAATGGTGAGGAGATCTCAGGCGGCATGCCCGCCCTGGCTTCTGGACACGTCTGAGGACGCGATAGGGAGGATTTGCTTATAAGGAAGATGGGAGCAGGAGGAGGAGGAGAAGGAGGAGGAGGAGGAGCGGTGCTGCGGGCTCTCTCTCTCTCTCTCTCTCTCTCTTTTAGCAGCATGGCTCCGTGCTCGGTGCTGCCTTCCTTCGCAGCTCGGCTGCCTCTTTCGCGTGGCAAGTTTGTGCGGAGGCTGACCCAGGTGCGTAGGTTCGCCCACGCGCGGGATCGGGCTCTGGACCCATTGGCATTGCAACCGGTCCGAGTGTGAGGCCAGGAGCCTAGGGTCGAGTAGCTCTGCTGACGGTCCATCGCCTGTGCTGCGCGCCGCTCATGCTTTGCCCAGTCGTGGCACGTTGGTGCCTACAGGCTCTGTCGCACGAGCGGAAGATGAATCAGGTGTGTAGGCTCGCTCACACAGGATCGGGCTCCGTTGCCAACGGCTATGCAACTGCCCCTTTTTGGGGCCTGCCCCAGGGAAGTGTTGCGACGCTGGTGGCGAGGTGTTGTCCTGCGGCGTGGCGCCCGACGCGCGCTTGCACCGCCTGGCACAATCTGTCTGGCGCGAGCGCCATTTCATCAGCAGCACTACCGCTGTGCTGCACTCACTGGCAGCAGCAGGCTGCCCCTTTTTACTGCCGCGAGGCGCGCCCTCCGTGCATTTCTGCCCTGAGCGGTAGCTTCGGAGGCTGACCCATGCTAGCACGGCATCCGTTCAATGTAGCTTCTGGCGCGTCGTGCGCGACAGCTGCCCGCAAGTCTGTCGGCGTGGAGGGCGACCCGAGAGCGTAGGTTCGCCCACGCTCTGGTTTGAACTCCGCAGGCCCGAGGAGCAACTGCGTCGGTCGTGTGGCCTGGTGCCGTGGATTTGGTTGCTTGTCAGGTGCGGCGTGCAGCAATGCTGTGTACCAGCCCGCTTTTCTGCGCAGCGTGGCCTCTGCTAACTGCCGCGCGGGCTGAGTCGTTCCGACTGCTAGGATCGGTCATCCGCTTGCCTCGGCTGAGGCGGTTGGTTGATTTCGCCACTCGGACGAATCTGCGTGTGTGCACCGGGGCGCACGTGACCCAGCGTTGCCACCGCAGGGCCAAAGGGAAACGCCTCGGTCCGAGGGGCAGTGCGAGCTAGGAGTTCCTGTTCCCTTCAGACGCGAGGATCATCATCATCATCATCATCATCATCATCATCATCATCATCATCATCATCATCATCATCATCATCATCATCATCATCATCATAAGCATCATCATCATCATCACCATCATCATCATCATCATCACCATCATCATCATCATCATCATCATCGTCACCACCATCATCAGCATCATCATGATCATCATCCTAATCCTCATGATCATGAACATTATCTACATCACCACCCGCATAATCATCATCACCATCATCATAATCTTCGTCATCATCATCAGCACCATCATCAGCATCATCATCGCCATCGTCAACATCATCATCAAAGTCATCATCATCCCCCTCATCATCCGCATCCTTCTCCCTCTCCTCCTCCTCCTCCTCCTCCTCTTCCTCCTCCTCCTCCTCCTCTTCCTCCTGACACCTGACACCGGATGACAGCGTTGTCGTCTGACGAAGCCTCCCCCTCCCGCTTCTCCACCTCCGTCTCCTTCTCCTCCTCCTCCTCCTCTTCCTCCTCCTCCTCTTCCTCCTCCTCCTCGTCCTCCTCCTCCTCCTCCTCCTCCTCCCGTCGTTATCCTCCTCGTCCTCTTCCTCCTCCTCCTCCTCGTCCTCTTCTTCTTCTTCCTCCTCCTCCTCATCCTTTTCCTCCTCCTCCTCCTCATCCCCTCCTCCTTTTCCTCCTCCTCCTCCTCCTCTCCTCCTCTTCCTCCTCCTCCTCCTCCTCCTCCTCCTACTCCTACTCTCCGACTCCGGCTCCTCCTCCTCCTCCTCCTCCACCTCCTCCTCCTCCTCCTCCTCCTCTTCCTCGCCCTCATCCTCCTCCTTCTCTTCCTCTTCCTCCCCCTCTTCTCCTCCTTCTTCTTCTCCCTCAACCTTCTCCTCCTTTTCCTCCTCCTCCTCCTCCTGCTCCGGTTCCTCCTGCTCCTCCCTCCCCCTCTTCTCCTCCTCCTTCTCCTCCTCTTCTCCTCCTCCTCCTCCTCCTCCCTCCTCCTCCTCCTCCCTCCTCCTCCTCCTCCCCTTCCTCCGCCTCCTCCTCCTCCTCCTCTTCCTCCTCCTCCTCCTCCTCCTCCTCCTCCTCCTCCTCCTCCTCCTCCTTTTCCTGCTCCTTCTTTTGTTCCTTCCTCCTCCTCCTCCTCCTCCTCCTCCTCCTCCACCCTCTCCTCCTCCCCTCCTCCTCCTCTTCCTCCTCCTCTCCTCCTCTCCTCTCCCCCTCTTCCTCTCCTCCTCCTCCTTTCCCTCTCCTCCTCCTCTCCTCCTCCTCCTTCTCATCATCATCATCGTCCTCCTCTTCCTGCTCCTCCTCCTCCCCTCCTCCTCCTCCTCCTCCTCCTCCTCCTCCTCCTCCTCCTCCTCCTCCTCCTCCTCCTCCTCCTCCTCCTCCTCCTCCTCCTCCTCCTCCTCCTCCTCCTCCCTGTCCTCCTCTTCCTCCTCTTCGTTGTTCCCTTCTTCTTCTTCTTCTTCTTCTTCTTCTTCCTGCTCTTGTCCCTCCAGCTTCTGCATGCTGTGCGTTCGTGCGGCTGTGGTCTGGGTGTCCTGCGGGCCTCCTGGCGGCCCCGTCCTGGCCTCGGTGCTGCGGGCCTGGCCCTCCTTGGCCGCCCCGAGGTCTCCCAGGCCCCGTCCGCGGGCGCCGCTGCGCCCCTGCCAGGAGGCAGAGACGCAGCTGCGCCTTGCGCTTGCCAGGCGCTGCGCTCGTCGCCGCAGACACCTGCCTTTCCCGCTCGCGCTCCCCGCCCGCACGCGCGCGCCGAACCATCGCTGCTCGACGCCTGGCGGCGTCGGGAGACGCGAGAGCGGTGGACGCGAGGCTCAGGGGCCCCTCCGGGGCCCCCGACTTGGCCGAAGTCGCCGCGCTTCGCCAGGACACCGCCCGCGGCATGTCCGGCATGGTTCCGGCGCGCCGGCAGGGGCAGGCGGGGGGCGGCCCATGGGTCGCCCAGCGCGATCCACCACTCGCAAAGTGCCTATTCGCAAACGTCCGAAAAACATGTGTCTGCTTTGGCTTAATTTATCGCAGGTCCCAGGCAGGGGATCCAGGCGATTTGCGAGTAGCTCCTTTGCGAGCAGTGGCACGCGCTCGTCGACTGGGGGGCGACATCGACCACCCATCGCCAGTCGGGGCCTCAGGTCCCCACCCGGCTCAGGAGCGCGCGTGTCTGCGGATCGCCGATGGATCGGCGATCTCTCGGTGATCCATCGACGATGCCAAATTAAAGATTTCCTCCCCTGAGCCAGTCCCTCCCCCTCCGCCCCCCTGTAGTGGTTGAGATAGACAGGGGGTTCCTGCCAGTGCCCGCGTGGGGCTGGCTGTCGGTGGCTGTTGCCTCCCCCCTTGACCCTTTGTCTTCTGCTTCTCAGTCCGCTTCCCCGGTACGCGCGCAGGGGGCATCAGCGCGGGTCCGGCCAGCGCGAGCCAGGCTCAGGTGTCGCGCGCGTTTGATTTTCCCCATGGCGATGTTGCTCCGCCGTCATCATCGTCCTTGTGCTGTTCCTCCCTCGTTTTGCTGCCGCGAGCTTGCCATAGTCCGGTTTACCAGTGGGCGGGCAGCGACGACGACAAAGACGACGACGACGACGACAACAAAGACGACGACGACGGCGGCGGCGGCGACGGCGATGGCGACGGCGACGGCGACGGCGACGGCGACGACGACTTCGATGACGAGAGCCTCGTTCACGATGGCGACAACGACGCCGATAATGAGAACGACGACGGCGACAAGGCCGACGTCGAGGTCGACGTTGACGATGCCGACGCCGACGACGACGACGAGGACGAGGACGACGCCGACGACGAGGAGGACGAGGACGACGACGACGACCACGAGTACGCGGCCGACGACGAGGACGACGACAGCGAGTCCGACGGCGAGGAGCCCGCTCGGCCCGAGGGCCGCCGGCGCGGGCCCGCGGGCCTTCCGCGCCGGCCCCGCGCCCGCTCCCGCGCCCGCTCCCCCGCATGGCCGCCTCCGGGGGGCGCGGCCGGCTCCTCCTCCTCGTCGTCGTCGTCGTCGTCCTCGTCCTCGCCCTCGTCGTCTTCCCCGTCGTCTTCCTCGTCCCCGTCGTCGTGTACGTCGTGCGTCGCACGTCGTCGTCGTCCGTCGTGCGTCGTGCGTCGTGCGTCGTCGGCCGGACGGGCGGATGGTCGGTCCTCGGCGGTCTTCGGTCGGTCAGTCGGTCAGTGTCGTCGCCGTCGTCGTCGCCGTCGTTGTGGCTCGAGGCTCGCCGCCGCCGGCGTCGTCATCGTCGTCGTCGTAGTCGACGTCGTCATCGACGTCGTCGTCGACGTCGTCGTCGACGTCGTCGTCGTCGAGGCTCGAGGCTCAAGGCTCGAGGTTTTTCCGTCTTGGTGTGTCCCTCGGAGGCGTCTCGTCGCTCCGCGGCTGGACTCCCCCCGGGAGTGTCCTGGCTGGCGCGCACCCCCCCGGGGGCGTGTCCAGAGCAGGGCCTTTGACCCCCGAGCCAAAGGTCGAGGAGGAGGAGGAGGAGGAGGAGGAGGAGGAGGATGGGGGAGGAGGAGGGGGAGGAGGGAGGGGAGGAGGAGGGGGAGGGGGACAAGCTAGGTGCGCTCGCGTCATATCTGACATCCTACCCCTCCCTCCCATCCCTTACCATGGCGCAGATCCCCTCTCTACTCGCACAGTCGGATGTCGAGCAGGGCAATGATCCCGAAAGGGCACGCGATGCATTGTAGAGCACGGCATGGCATGGCGTAGAAGAACACCGCAAAGCGTAGCATGTGACAGCATGGCGTGGCGTGGCGTAGTGAAGAATTGCATCACAAAGCTTTGCAACGCAAAGCATGGCATCGCACAGCGGCCCCGAACATAACATTGCATAGCATGGCGTTGAAGATCAAAACGTAGCATGGCATAGCACGACGTGACACTTAAGCACTGCATATCACAGCGTCAGCTGAAGGCATGGCATCGCGCAGCGGAACGCAACCTAGCATTGCATTGCATGCCGTGGCATGGCACGGGAAATGACGCCAGTGCTGCAGCAGGAACACGATTCGGAACGAGCGGAAGCGCGGAAATGAGGCCAGCGCTGCAGCGGGAGCACGATTCGGAACGAGCGGAAGCACGGAAATGAAGCCAGCGCTGCAGCGGGAGCACGATTCGGAACGAGCGGGGCCCGAAAATGAGGGCGAAAACCCAACTCCGGGGAATCCTGTGTGTAAAAAAGCAGTGCGCGGGGGGGGGGCGAACACTCCCAACCCGTCATCATGGGAAGGAGGAGAGTAGTATTCATATTGAGTAATTGTGGAGGGGGAGGTGGAGAGGGGGAGGAGAGGAGGAGGAGGAGGAGGAGGAGGAGGAGGAGGAGGGGAGGAGGAGGAGGAGGAGGAGGAGGAGGAGGAGGGGGGGAGGGGGAGGGGGGGGAGGCGGGGGAGGGGGGTCCGTTGCTTTCCTTGTCGTCGCCCTCGGCCTCCGTGTCCTGCTCCTCGTGATCCTCGACATCCTCGCTGCCGGGCTCCTCTTCGTCATTATCATCTGTCTCCTCTCCGCGCCCCTTCTCATTCCCCTCCCGTCGCCGTCGTCGCCCCTCTTGTTTTCGTCCTCCTCGTCCTCCTCCTCCTCCCCTTCCTCCTCCTCCTCCTCCTCCTCCTCTCCTCCTCCTCCTCTTCCTCCTCTCCTCTCCTCCTCCTCCTCCTCCCCCTCCTCCTCCTCCTCCTCCTCCTCCGCCTCCTCCTCCTCCTCCTCCCCAGGCATTCGACGTCGTGACTTTTTCAAAAGGCCTGGCTCCCCAGAGGTCCAGAACTCTCCTCTGGGACCCGCTTTTCATCCTGATGAGCTGTTTTTATTGCAGTCCAGGGTCTGGTAAGGGCCCCCAGAGGCCGAACATGTGTAACAGTTTTCTGTCGTGATTTTGTCACGACGCCGTTGTCGTCGTTTCGCTCGCTGTGTTCGCGGAGCAGCTTTCCCACTGGAAGCGAGACGTCAGATTGTGCATATCTTGGAGTGGACTTGGCGGGAGGACGTAAAATTGGGCGCGCGGCCCGAACGAACTGGGTTCTCAGGTCGGGTGCTACGCAAACCAAAATCCCAGAGTCAGGAAGTTGGTGGCGGCATCCAGGACATACAAGACGATGATGAAATCAGAGAAGCAAGGATCGTATGCGGCAGAGTAGTATGGACACACGTTGTATGGAACGCGTATGCGGCAGGGTAGTATGGACACACGTTGCATGGAACGCTTGGTGGCACAAGTCAGACATTCAGAGCGAGGCCAGGGACCATTTCTGCAGCCCCAAGTGCAGGGAGATGTTTGACAACTCTGCTGGCACTCAAGTGCCATGGGCTGACCCAGGGGTCAAGATGGCGTCAGCCATCAAGAAGGTTTGGCAGGAGACGGTCGACAACCTCATGGGAATCGAACTTTCGCGGAGGTCACGGCATGTCAGAGGGCCACTGTCGGCAGTGAAATCGTCTTTGTTGGAGATGGGGTAGACGCCGACGACAGCAGAATCCTGGGATCGTGTACAGAAGGCTTCAGTGGAGCAGTGGAATTCCCCACGTGAGGCTCTCACCCTTTACGCTGCTGAACGCGGCGATGGATTTGTTAGCGGAATTCCGAGAGGAGAGGCAGGTGATGTGTTGGGAACAAGCTTGTCAGCACCATTGTGGAGGAGGTCGTGAGCAAGGGGCGGACACGTACAGCTACGGCCAGCTCGCACACCAGTTGCGAGACGTACCTCACGGGCACCGGCTGTCGGAGTTCATAGTGGCGATCGCGACGGGAGGAATTTGCCCAAGGCCTCGGCGGCTCCAGTCGGCGCCTGCAAAGGTGGTCCACGCTTGAGCGGGGTGCCGCAAGGAGCCCGAGAAGATGTCTCACAGAGCCCGGAACTGCGAGGCGGACAAGGACTCGGCGGCCCACACCTTGTCCGACGAGTTCCTCGCGGAGGCCTTCAGCCAGCACGAGGCAACGGAGTAATCACGCTTGGCTGAGGGGACTCATCCCGCCCAGCTGGACGGAGATTCCGCCGCCCATTCTTGAGGATGACTGAAAATGTGGAGGTTGATTTCTGAATGTTGAGAAGGGTCTGGGGGAGTAAGTCGGCGCACTCAGACGGCCCATCTGTACCTTTGGTGATGCAAGCGGGCGCGGAGGTACCATAGGCGCCCGACTCCGTAGAGTAGGAATTGACGTTGTTGAGATAGAGCTTCCATGGTACTGCACGTGAGATGATGACGAGGCGATAACCTTGGTGTCGCTCATGGGTTCGATGATCAGAAGTTATTGGCACCATAGGACCCTGACGCGGACCTCTTGGAAAAGCTCGGCCAGGAGTTTTCCCGGTGGTGCGATCCGGCGTGTGTGGCCGACCTCGCAGGAAGGCCTGCTCGAATAGAGGTGCACACCTTGCCGCACTTTGACTAATGTATAAAGGGGGTATTCCTTTTCTCTCCCACAAATGGCTTGTTTACACCTGTCGGGGGGGGGCTCACGAATCCCACCAGCTGCAGTATCACTCGGGGCTGAAGGTTTGGCTCTGCATCAGATGTGGTTCTCATAGCTCGGCCCAGCTCGGTAATATTGGTGAGCTGTGTCCAGAGTTGGCTCCTGTCCACAGGCAGGCTTACCTTACTGGCATCGCGGCCCAACAGTGGTCAAAGGTTTTAAGCCAATCCGAGAAGATTAAGAGGGACCTCCTCCTCCTCCGAGGAGGAGGAGGAGGAGGAGAATGAGGAGGAGGAGGAGGAGGAGGAGGAGGAGGGGGAGGGGGAGGGGGGGAAAGACGGCGAGGAAGAGGAGGAGTGGGAAGGATGAGGAGGAGGAGGAAGAGGGAGGAGGAGGGGGAGGAGGAGGAGGAGGAGGAGGAGGAGGAGTTCCAAGGAGTTCCCCCCCAGCCGCAGTGGCTGTCTGTCCCGCGGCGGCCGCTCCGCGCGGACCGCGCACGGGCCACGGCTCGGGTGGGTTGGGCCGCGCCCCGGGGGGCCGCGCACCTCTCCACGCGCGTCTTGCGGAGGCGCGCGGAGCCATGGGGCCGAGCGCGCCCTCTGTGAAGGTCGCGGTCCACCCCCGAGATCCTCAGACCAGCGGCTGCTGCATGAGGGGGCTGACAATGCCCTCCAGCTCCTTCCGCTTGCTCTCGAACTCGCCCTGCTCGGCGAGTTGGTTCTTGTCGAGCCAGTCGAGGGTGTCCTGGACTGCCTTCTCGGCTTTCTCATTTGCGCCGTCCTTGAACTTTTCTTTGAGCCTCTGCTCCCTCAGCGTGTGGCGCATGGCGAAGCAGTAGTTCTCGAGGCCGTTCTTGGACTCGCGTCTTTCTCGCACGCCCTGCTCCCAGCTCTGTAGCTGATGATGTCGGGCGCAGTCTTCGCCTCCCACTTCTCGCACTTCTCGCTGTGCATCTGGCCTCCTCGAGGATCTCCCCGAGGCGCCTCGTGAGGCGACATCTCTTCGTTGTAGCTGACGACGTCGGGCTTCGGCTTCGCCTCCTCCTCCTGCTTGCGCTGCCCCCTGCTCGGGCCTAGCCACTTGCGGGAGATCTCGGCGCGCGCCGGCCACATCGCTGCGCTTGTGCAGCTCGATCCAGCCGAGGCGACGAGGAGCGACGGGGAATGACCAGCGATGTTGGGCTCCAGCTTCGCCTGTGCGACAGGTGCGGCCACTGCTCGCCCTTCTCGCTCACGCGCCTCTCGCCGCTTCTCACATGCCCCATGCTCTGAGCTGTAGCTGGTGTTGTTGGGCTCCAGCTTTGCCTCCGCTACAGTTGCAGCCGCTGATCGCCCTTCTTCTCGCACGCGCACCACACGCCGCATCTCACATGTCCCGATCTCTGAGCTGTAGCTGGTCGCGTCTGGGTCTATCTTCTCCTCGCCAGCTTTCTCGCGATACTTTTTCTCTGATCCAGCCGTGGCGGCGAGGAGCGACGGGGAATCGTTAGCGATGGTGGGCTCCAGCTTCGCCTCTTCTACAGTGGCAGTCGCTGCTAGCCCTTCTCGCACGCACGCCTCTCGCCCCTTCTCGCACATCACGGCAGGCTGCCACGGCTCCTCCGCGTAGTTATTCGTCCACGGGGAGCTCCACCAGTCCGGCTGCTGAACTTGGCAGGCCCAGTCCAACGCCGCCTGACGGCACGTGGCTAGCCTAAGCCTGCGCGCCGCTCGCTTCTGGCCCTTGCTTGCCGACGCCCTGGGGGGCCTCTCCACGCCTGGGGGGCCCACTCCACAGCTCGGTGAGCATCCGCCCTGCGATCACGGCGCCTCGCCCGTCGGGGCTGGGGGCTCCCCGGGGCTCCCGTCCTCGCGGGCCCATCCGCGCGCCGCGCCCGCCGCGGGCAAGACGGCTGCGCGGGGCCGCGCTGGGCAGCCAGAGTAGGAGGAGGAGGAGGAGGAGGAGGAGGAGGAGGAGGAGGAGGAGGAGGAGGAGGAGGAGGAGGAGGAGAGTAGGAGGACGAGGAGGAGGAGAAGGAGGAGGAGGGGGAAGAGAAGGAGGATGATGATGATGATGATGATGATGATGATGATGATGATGATGATGATGATGATGATGATGATGATGATGATGATGGATGATGATGATGATGATGATGATGATGATGATGATGATGATTATGATGATGATGATGATGATGATGCTGCTGCTGCTGCTGCTGCTGATGATGATGATGATGATGATGATGATGAGGAGGAGGAGGAGGAGGAGGAGGAGGAGGAGGAGGAGGAGGAGCGGGGGGCCTCCTGTAGCGGTCTGGCCGCGCGGAGCGAGGGGGAAACACGGCACGCGCGCGCAGGTGCGGCCGTGCGGCCGCCCCTTCCGCTCCCCGAAGTTCGGGGGCCGCCCTCCGCGGACTGCATGGCCCTCCGAAGGGGGCCCTCGCTCGCTCTGCGCTCTTCTCGTCTGCATGGCTCCGCCGCTGCCACGCTCGCTCTCTCTCTCTCTCTCTCTCTCTCTCTCTCTCTCTCCCTCTCGCTCACACACACACACACCCTCCCCCTCCTGTTCGTCTCAGCGTCCCCCTCCTCCTCCTCCTCCTCCTCCTCCTGCTCCTGCTCCTCCTCCTCCTCCTCCTCCTCCTCCTCCTGCTCCTCCTCCTGCTCCTCCCTCCTCTCCTCCTGCTCCTCCCTCCTCCTCCTCGTCCTCCTCCTCCTCCTCCTCCCCTCCCTCCTCCTCCTCCTCCCTCCTCCTTCTCAAGTGGCTAGACCTTACGCTTACGCGTGTTGCGTTCTTGCCCCTCCTCCTCCTCCTCCTCCTCCTCCTCCTCCTCCTCCTCCTCCTCCTTCTCCTCTATCTGCTCCTCCACACTTACACAACATTAATGCTACTCTCATCTCTCCCCTGGTGGCGTCCGGGAAATGTTCGGCCCCCCCTCCGCGTGCTTGTTTTTTGCACAGGCTTCTCGGGACATGGTTTTGGATTGGGTTTTCTTTAAAAATGCTGCTCTCGCTCGAGCGCTGGCCTCATTTCTTCTCTTCCGCTCGTTCCGAATCGTGCTCCCGCTGCAGCGCTGGCCCAATTTCCGTGCTTCCGCTCGTTCCGGACCGCGCTCCCGCTGCAGCGTTGGCGTCGTTATTTCCAGCGCCATGCCACGGCATGGTCTTCGGTCATTCCAAACAGGCCCCGAAATCTAGAAAATGCCGCCCCCTAGGAAGACTCGGAAGTGATTACACATTCGGTGTCGAGTCGTTGATTGTTGGGGCCGCAGACGCCCCCCCCACTTTGGGGCGTCGCCACGCCATGCTATGTCAGGCTACGCGTCCTCATTTCCGCGCTTCTGCACTTGGGTTTGTTTGTCAAAGTGCGGCTCTCGCTGGAGCGCTGGCCTGATTTTCGGGCTACCGCTCGTTCAGGATCGTGTTCCTGCTGCAGCGCAGGCTTCATTTCCACGCATCCGCTCGTTCCGAGCCGTGCTCCCGCTGCACCGCTGACGTCATTATTTCCAGTACCATAGCACGGCATGGTTTTGTCCTTCCGAATAGGCCTCAAAATCTAGAACATGGCCCCCCGACGAAACCATCGGGAGTGATACACATTCAGTGCAGAGCGAGGGGGGAGCACGGCACGCGGGTGCGGCCGTGCGGCCGCCCCTCGCCCCTCCGCTCCTCGAAGTTCAAGGGCCGCCCGCCGCGGACTGGGGGGCCCTCGCTCGCACGGCCGTGTCCTCGTTCGCATGGCTTCGCCGTCGCCACGCTCGCTCTCTCTCTCTCTCTCTCTCTCTCTCACACTCCTCCCCCTCCTCCCCGTCCCCATCGTCCCCCTCCTCCTCTTCCTCCTCCTCCTCCTCCTCCTTCTGCTCCTCCTCCTCCCCCCCTCTTTCACCTCCTCCTCCTCCTCCTCCTCCTCCTCCTCCTCCTCCTGATCCACCTCCTTCTCCTCCTCCTCCTCCTCCTCCTCCTCCTCCTACTCTCCTCCTCCTTCTCCCCATCCTCCTTCTCCTCCGCCTCCTCCCCCGGGAGCTGGGTTTTCGCTTGAGTTTGTGTTCGAAAGGCTGCTCCCGCTGAAGCGCTGGCCCCATTTCTGAGCCTCAGGTTGTTCCAAATCGCGCTCCCGCTGCAGCGCGGGCGTTTTCGGTCCTTCCAAGTAGGCTCCAGCATTGAGAGAATGGCCCCTCAAAACAACCATCGGAAGTGATTCCATGTTTGGTGTTGATTCGTTGATTTTTGGCCGCAGAAGCCATTGGGGCGTCGTCGTTTTCAGGAAGTATCAAGCGGGAGCCCCGTTTCTGCTCTGAGAAGGCGATGTTGAAAGCAGACCCAGCGGGTGCTCTGTATTAGCCCCGCCTTGTGTGGAGCTTTTCGGGGAACCCAAGGAGCTGGACATGGAGCCGTGTCTCCAGACCGGCCCAAACCTTTCGAAAACGATCCACTTACCCTCCAAGGAGCCCGGCGCCATGGCATGACATGATGTGCGGTGTTGTGTTCTGCGCCGATGTGCGATGCCATGGCTTGCGTTGCGATGCTTTGTGATGCCCTGTTTCACTGCGCAATGCAACGCCATGCTATGGCATGATACGCTCTGCCGTGCTCTTCCACGCCATGCCATGCCGTGCTCTACCATGCATCGCGTACCCGACTGTGCGAACAGAGCAGATATCTGCGCCATGGTAGGGGATGGGAGGGAGGGGTAGGGCGTCAGATATGGCGCGAGCGAACCTAGCTGGTCATCCCCCCCCTTCCTCCTCCCCCCTTCCCCCCCTGCGTGCGCGAAGGCTCGCCTGGGGCCGCCGCCGCGGGGCGGGCCTCGGGGGCGGGGCCTTCTGGCTGCTGGCCGCGGCGGCCGCGCCCCTGGGCGCCGGGGCCGTCGACCTCAGCTGGGTCGGGCGGCGTGCCCCTCCCCCTGGAAGTGGAGGGGCGATCGAAAGATGTACAGTCGACACCAATGACCCTGAGATCCTGGAGCTCATTCCCCAAACAGATTGCTGAACGGGGTGCTGCTGTAAAAGAAGCTAATTCCAGCCGAGGGAAAGGGGAGCAGAGACATCCTCACACAAGTCTGATGGTCCGGGCCGTTTCGCTTCAGACATCCTCACAACTCTCGTTTCTGAGTTGGCCGGGATTGGCCATTTCGCCTGAGACTTCTTCGAACAGATGCGCTCCGGGACGCCGCGCGAGAGGTGGTCCAGGCCGTTTCGCTTGAGACATCCTCGAAACTCTGAGCCCCGAGGTGCCGTGCGAGAGGTTGTCCGGGCCGTTTCGCCTGAGACATCTTCGAAACTCTGAGCTCTGAGATGCCTTGCGCGAGGTGGTCCGGCCCGTTTCGCCTGAGACATCCTCGAAACTCTGAGCTCTGAGATGCCGCGCGAGAGGTGGTCCGGCCGGTTTCGCCTGAGACATCCTCGAACTTCTGAGCTCTGAGATGCCCTGCGCGAGGTGGTCCGGTCCGTCTCGCCTGAGACATCCTCGCAACTCTGAGCTCTGAGATGCCGTGCGCAAGGTGGTCTGGCTTTTTTCGCACAAGACATTCTCGCAACTCTGAGCTCCCAGATGCCGCGCAAGAGGTGGTCCAGCCTGGGGGCCCAGAAGACCACATGTTACATATCCTCCCTGGGACCCTGGGAGCCCCAGGAGGCCCCAGAGAACTCCAGGAGGTCGCAGGACGCCCAGGACAGGCCCCAGGGGTCCCCCGGAGATTCCCAGGAGGCTCCCAGGAGGCCCCAGGAGGCCCCCTATCAGAACGTGTCAAGTCAATACACATACGGTGTCGATTCGTTGGTTTTTCCTGCTCTTGTGCCCCCCATTTTGAGGGGCCCAAACGGCCACAGGTCAGACATCCCCCCTGGGAGCCCCAAGAGGCTTCATGAAGCCCCAGGTGGAGTTCAGGAGGCCACAGGAGGCCCAGGAGGAAGCCCCAGGAGGTCCCCAGGAGGCCCCAGGAGGCACCAGGAGGCCCCCGCAACTCGGAGCTCTGAGACGCCGCGCTCGAGGTGGTCCGGCCCGTTTCGCCTGAGACTTCCTCGCAGCACGTTTCGCCCGAGACATCGTCGCAACTCTGGGGTCCGAGATGCCGCGCGCGAGGTGGTCCAGCCCGTTACGCTGGAGACATCCTCGCAACTCTAGGCTCCGAGATGCCGTTCGGGATGAAGAGGAGGTGGAGGAGGAGGAGGAGGAGGAGGAGGAGGAGGAGGAGAAGGAGAAGGAGATGGAAGGGAGAAGGAGGAGGCGGATGATGTGCATGAGGGAGCAGGCAGGAGGAGGGGGAGGAGGAGGAGGAGAGGAGAAGGAAGGGAGTTGCAGGAGAGGACCTAACGGGAAGCGAGTGCGACGTGGACTTGTCAGAACGTGTGCGAGAGATTGTCCGGCCCGTTTCGTTTGAGACATCCTTCCAATACTGAGCTCCAAGATGTCGCTCGCGAGGTGGTCCGGCCCGTTTCGATTGAGCCATCCTCGCAATGCGAGGCTCGAAGATGTTGCGCGCGAGATGGTCTGGCCCGTTCTGCCTGAGACGTTTCGTAGCACAGGGGCTCCAATCACAACCTCTCTCATTCCTTCTCTCGCCTCCCGCTTCCCACTTCCCGCCTGGCTCCTCTTCTCTCCTCCCTCCTCCCGCCTCCCGCCTCCCACGGCTGCGCCTCTGCCTCCGCCTCCCCGTTCCGCCGTCGTCGTTTCTGCCGCCTCAGCATCCGTCATGCGCGCACTGCCTTCCGCCCTCCCCAGACATCCGACGTCACGATTTTTCTTTTGAGACGTGCGCCGCGTACCTCTCGATAGCATCCCCGGGGCAACCATCACGACATGCCCCCCCGCTTCCGCGCCCTCCCCCGCTTCCTCTTGCAGTTGCTTCCGAGTTCACAGCATGGCGGTGGCGCCTCTCACAGTGCCGACCCGACAGCTTACTCGTCGACCAGGGGCGAGGGAGTACGACACCCTCTCGCGTAAGCTTCCTGATAGGTATGCGTCACACAAGTTTTCGTGCAAACATCTCATGTGCAAACATCATATAATCATGTTCTAACATGCCATGCCAGTCCGCATTGGACGGGCACGCAGTCGACCTTGGAAACCGCAGTGGGTCTAAAAACCCTGTTTGGGGATACAGCACTCCGGCTATATTTAAACAAAAAAACGCTCAGGCAAGGTTGCTTGCATGGCGTTCGCCCCCCCCCCCCCCCCCCCCCCCCCCCCCTCGCCCCCCTTCAGACGAACACGAGGGTCGTGCAAGTGCCTTTTCGACTGGCGTGCTTTCCGCACGTGCAAGTCGTTCGCGGCGTGCTTCAGGCAGGTTCAGCCCCCCCCCCCCCGTGCAAGTAAACTCCCCGGACTCTGCAGAAAAACAGGTTCCTGGCGTTCCTGGCGTTGAAATGTTTTCACAACGGGTGTCTTCGTTCAGTATCGAGCCCCGGGGCCCACGCACATCGATCCGGGGTCCGAGGCTCGGGTGATGCTTGGGGCCCGAGGCTCGGGGTAAGGTTTTGTGTTTGCTTTTCCCCTCCCCCATTTTTCTTCAGCGTCGGATCGCAGGGGATAGGGTTGAGCAGACGTCCCGAAGTCACGACGGGGGCTGGGGCGGCCTCCCGGGGGCCGTACCGGGCCCCAGGGCCGTCAGGAAAGGACGCAGGATGAAGAGCGGTCCAGGGGAACGGGTCGAGACCTTTCGGGGTCGATTTTAGGACAAAATCATGACGTCGTGCGTTTGGGGCATGGGGTCCTAGCAGATGGGGAAAGGGATGGGTCCCCTTGCATCCTTGCCTCCTCGGTCCTTCCTCGACCTCCTTTCGGTTGCCAGCCCCGCTCGAAAAGTTTCGACATGGGCGTCCATGGGCGTGCATCCTTATCGAGCATCCTTACTATGAATTTTAACTGCACGGAACGACTGGGCACACAAACCCGCAGCATGTCCTGTGCATTTTGAACAGGACTGCATGTCCTGTGCATTTTGAACAGGACTCGCTGTCAGTGTCGCCGCGGACGTTGTCCAGTTGAGACAGAAGGCCGCCTGCGCAATTGCGGCCGCGGTTGGTTTCAGACAACGTGTGTTGTTGGGCGTCGCGCCACTGTTTCCCGTACCGTTTCGGGCGTCCAAAGACGAGGAGGGAAGAGGAGGAGGAGGAGGAGGAGGAGAAAGAGGCGGAGGAGGAGGAGGAGGAGGAGGAGGAGGAGGAGGAGGAGGAGGATGGAGGAGGAGGAGGAGCGGGGAGGGGAGGAGGGAGGAGGAGGAGGATATTGTTACCTTGCCCGCTGGGGGTGTTTTCCTTGCCTTTCGAAGTCCCTGTTCTTTTGCGCAGGCCTTGGGTGGATCCCGCCCCCCAGGGGCGACCGCTCCTGGGGGGGCGGGTGGTGGACGGGTGGGGGTGGGGGGGGCGGGTGCGTTCGACCGAGCACCGTTGCTGACAGCCTGCGCGTGCGAAGTAGTCGGATCGGGCCGGCGGGGGACGCCCTGGAGGGGGGAGGAGCGAGCAGCGAAGAGGAGGGAGGAGGAGGAGGAGGAGGAGGAGGAGGAGGAGGAGGAGGAGGAGAGGGAAGGAGGAGGAGGAACGACGCGGGTGCTCGCATGTAAGAGGTCGGCGGATCGATCTGAACGGGAGGGGGGACCAAGAGGAGGAGGAGAGGAGGAGGAGAGGAGGGAGGATGGAGGAGGAGGAGGAGGACAGGAAGGGCAGGGACGAGGAGGAGGAGGCGGAGGGAGGAGGAGGAGGCGGAGGAGGAGGAAAGAGGAGGAGGAGGGGGAGGAGGGGAGGGAGGACCAGATCTCCGACGATGCGATTTTCCTTATCCGTAAAAAGGGGGCCACCGAAGAGTCCCACATGGGGGGGGGGGGGGGCGCGGAGCCCGAGGCCGCCAAGTTCGGAAGCAAGCCTGGCAACCGTCTCGCTCGAGACGTCATCTGAGCAGTGCTATGCATCAGCCGTGCTCTCGCCTCAATGCTGGCTACATTTGTCGTGCAGATGACCACGATGGCTTGCACAGTATGTGCATGTGTTTCTGTCTGTCTGTGTGCCTGTCTGTATGTACGTACGTACGTACGTATGTACGTACGTACGTACAGATGTATCTACATATGCACATAGAGGTGCGCAAGGCCATGCTCTCACCTCTGCCCCGGCTGCATATTATTCGGGAATCCTTGAGGGAATATCGGGCTGCACGTGTTCACGATCCGATATTCTGCTCATCGACCCACCTTGTCACGCTTGTTCTGCTATGAGGGTGCGCTGCTAGAGCTATTCAACTTCAACATGGGCGTGTCCTCGATGCCAAAACCGCCGGGGGCCCGCAATCGGGCCCCAGCGGCCATACAACAACGGACCCAGGACGACAAGGACCCCCGGGGGGAACGGGTCAAGACCTGGGGCCGCGGATTCAACGAAAACATATTGGCGGACGGGAGGCAATCAGGAGGGAAAGAAACACACAGACACAATTAACTGTCGATTTTCAAGAAAATATCGGAAAATACAGGAAGTGGGGGGGAAGACAGAAACCCAGAAAATATAGGAACATATAGGGGAATCCTGTCACTTGTGTGTATTTATTTGTGTGTCCTGGGGGCTTCTTTAGGAAAGGCACGGCGAGGGGGGGGGGGAGGAGGACAGTTTAGTGCTTGCTCTTGGGCGGGGTTCTGTGGTATGACGAGGCGCCCTCGTCGCCACGGCGGGATTCGCTCCGGGACCCTGCTCGGAGCGCGTCGCATGGACGTGTTCCGGAGTCCAGGTCCGGGACGGGCCTCGAGGTCGGGACGCGCTCCCGACCTCACGCCGCAGAGTCGCAGGTCCAGAGCGCTGCCATGTTACAGCTGTGTGTGTGTGTGTGTGTGTCTTACTTCCCCGCCGTCGACGGCAACACCTTCTGCTTTACCCTCCGGGACTTCGCCCCCGGTACCAGTCCGCGGCGCACCTGCTCCCGCACATCCACTTCGGCACCGCCTGCACCTCTGGGCTTCGCCCACCCCGGCCGCCTGAGGCCCCGCTTTCCTGTGCCCTGTCTCCCTAATCAAAGCTGTGCGTAGCCCGCCAAGCTTTTAGCGGAAGAGGTTCGCTCTCGCCCCGCAGATCAAAAAGTGCGTCTTACTTTCCATTCCCGATGTTTGACCTTCTGGAACCCCCTTGTGAGCCAGAGGAGGCCTGGGGGGTACCTCCGGGGACCCCTGGTCGGCTACACGTAAGAGTGGCCTTTTGGCCAGAGTGACCTTTGGTGCGGGCACGCTATGGTCCTCAGATGACCGAGTGCGATGCGGTAGAAACGTATTGCGCTCTCCAGTTTGGCCTCCCAGCGTCTCCCGAAAGTCGCGCACCAAAGGTCACTTTTTCCTAAGATCGCTCTTGCGTGTAGCCGATCTGATGAGCTCCAGAGGCCTCTGCAGGCTCCTCCGCAGCAGAGATGGGGAATTTTGATGTTCGAAGGCTCTTGACAATTCGTGGGCCTCCCAGGTCGCCCTCGATGCCAAAGCTGTCTCCGCGTCGAGATCCTGCTACTACGACTACGACTACGACTACGTACTACTATTATTAGTATTATTACTACTACTACTACTACTACTACTACTACGACTACTACTACTACTACTACTACTACTACTACTACTACTACTACTACTA